>JACXGK010000165.1:0-31985 GCA_016801125.1 Novumbra hubbsi | reverse complement strand
GGAAGAGTGAGCAAGGCTGGGAGATAATGTTAATATGCACATTAACGTTTGAACAACGTTACCATGGGAGTGAACGTAGTTGTCAGAACGCTTAATAAAGTTTGACTTTATCTTGACTTTTGTTGACATTCCCTTTAGCACATCTAGTGGATGCTAAACGCAAACCCAGTCAAACGTTTGACTGCAATATCTTATGCGCCTTATAATCCGGTGCGCCCTATATATGAAAAATTTTCTAAAATTGGTCATTCATTGAAGGTGCGCCTTATAATCCGGTGCGCCTTATAGTGCGGAAAATACGGTACTTCGATGTTAAGAGGGCTGTTTCACACGGTTTCCATTTTGGACACAGATCTAAAAGCAGTTGAACTTTAAAACGGACCGAAATCAGCTTTCAGGGGCAACAGCCTTTACGTATGCCAAAGCTTACCTCTTCAACCGCCTGTTTGGGACTTACCTGGCATAGTCGCAGTCAACTTTGCCTTTGTAGCGGTCCAGGAATGACATGGGTAAAGCGTGATCAGCGATTGCTCGAGCAATGAACTGTCCCAGCATCTGTTGAGATGGACAAAGCTCTACAGTTAAACAATCAAACCTATTAGGTTAAATATACTAAATAATGTCTTTGTCTTGTTTTACATTTTATGTCACAGCAACAGGTTACACAAGGTATTGACCATACATTTAATTGCATACATGATATTTCCCACTGCACAATGGAACATACATATTTATATTTAGTTGATGCGCAGTATTCCTCCCCAATTTGGCGTTATCAAACGTGTGACAAAGGCCTTGCTTCTTCAAAGAAACTCCAGTGTACTCGGCACATTCGATGTAGAGTACGTCTGATGAAGCATACCTAATGCTGTATCGGTTGTTACCGCTCTGTTCGCTTAAGTAGAAAGAGTGGTTGGGAATCCTTCCCGCAATTGAGCTCCCCAGATGTCAAAGCCGCCACATGATGAGGACAGGCAACCATATTCAATAATTAACCTCAACTTAACCCGGACGACGTTGGCAGATAACATTGCCCCCAGCTGTTTTCCCTAGGGCTAATTCGGCAGAATTCAAAACCTGGTCTCGCTTGCAGAGAATGACATTGTTGTTGCTGTGGGGCCAGACTTGTCTGCTTCCGACTAAGCATGTTGAAATGCATGCATGTGTTCTATGGTGAATCAAATAAAAGTAGTGCACTAAATAGACAACACCATTTTGAAGACATGCAATGTACATTGTTTTTTAACCCCCATCTTTACTACCTGAGGTGCCTCTGGCGTGTCCAGAATGAGGTCTGGTAGCTCTTTGAGGATCTTGTCAAAGGCACGGGCCATGTCAGACTCAGAGAGCTCCTTGCCCACCAGATCACGGAGCAGCCTGGAGGTGAGCTCCCGGTGGCTAGCCTTGCCCTCCAGAGACAAAGAGACAGCCAAACTGGAGAACTCATACTTGTGATGGCCCAGGTTCAGATCTTTCAGCAGCATCTGACGGGAAGGGTCAAAATGACATCAGGGTCTGCCGGAGGGCACACGGACACACATGGGCACACGGCCAAACACCTGGACTTTGTTTGGTCGAGAAAAAACATCAGCTAAATAGATTTGCTGCCACCAAAATGTCATAACCAATTTTTCATGCACTCGCCGCTTCTTCTTTGAACCACATGCGAATCGCTTACCTGGACTTCTTTTGTGTCCCCGTGCTCGAAGTACTCCTGTACGATCGGGTTGACAGTCTTCTCCAGTTCCTTCTCGTCCAGCTCCGGAACCACTGTTGCGTACACCGTGTCACCCTTTAAAAAAAAGGAATAATAATAATACACAGCTTTTTATGGATGAGAACATATTACAACATCCTGCTGGATTCACAGTGCCATATTCTCTCCTTTTTTTAAATAATGGAATTTACTCTGCTTCAGGGCTATTCAATGTCTGGTCAAGACGCTTGTATCTTATTCGGTGCATTTCAAAAACCTAATTTCAGATTTTCTGCTGTGATCAGGATGTAACTTTCATTAAGAATCAGACCTCACAGACAGGTTTATCATGTAAACCCTTAATTCCACTAGCTCCACTGCAGGAACTTTTTTCTTTTTTAACTATAACCCAAGTGTAATTATTGTCTTATTCAGGTGAAACACAAGAATGTGAACTCGCACCTTAGTAAACAGGGCTTTAAGAAACTCAAACCGAGAATGAGATCTCTATTGTCTTGACCAACTATTACTAAGACTTCAAGTTCTTATTAGTAAAACATCACTATAGGCGCGAGGAAGTCCTTTACCCAACTCCGACTCACTTTCCTGTTTTCCCTTACCAGTACTCAACCTTTAAAAATGGTATTGTTGGAATAATTACTTGTTATTCTACAGCTGTTTGACTCAAGGACGACTAAGTGTAACTATTGTGGTACATGCGTGGCATAACCCATAATCTTTCACAGATTAAGTTGTATTTCATGAAAACAAGTGGGATAGAATTTACCATTATTTCACTAACAACCTACTTAGGAGCAAACCGAGACACCAATCTGAAAAAGGGATGAGTGGCCAAAGTCCAAATTCAGGTCATGAGTCATAAAAAAAACCTGGGCAAGAGTACTGAAACAATATCTGCAGTCCTTTATCCACCCCTCCAGCGCAGCGTCTGCAACAGCAGCACTCAAGGCCAAACTATAATACAATATGCACTATCAGTTTGTTTCCAGGTTTTTATCTCTTGCGAAATAACCTTGATAGAAACATATTCCCACTGCATGGTTCAGTTACTGACCTTACACAAAAAGACAAACAAAAATGTCCTTCAGTATCCACTTTAAGATAAAACTGGGGATTAAATAAGAAAACATTAAGTGTGATGGAAGCAAGACATCTGGTAGAAATCTATACTTCTAAACAGTCACAATTCAATAACAGCATTCCTGTTAAAAAGAAAAAAAACAGTAAGCCATAAGATCCTCAAATGGTCCTAATAGTAACCATGTACACGTCTCCAAAAAATGTAAGGGAACACGTAATCATCACAGTTTAACAGGGGTTGACCGATTATCAGCCTTTCCAATAATTGGATACAATACTTTTCATGCTTTTGACAATAATCTGAATCGTTCATTTGTCTGATATGACTACCAATAACATACTTCAATGTGCTTATCTGGTAGCCGCAACTGTCTGAAAGGTCCCGCCCACAGAATTCAGATTGGTTATACATTACGAGTAAATAGCCAATCAACACGGTGCATCTTATTTGTGAGTGAGACATGGGAAAGAAGAACGCAGAGAGATGCATGGAAGTGAAGAGAGGCTGTTTTCTCAAAGGTAAAGAATGATGACGTGCAACAAGCATTACCCTCATTAGGATCTTTTTATGAGTATTTTATACATGTATTCTATAATGTTTTTGAAATTATGATAGCTAGGTATGGCAAAAGTAACGTCAACTTTGCTAATGTTAAAGACTTCAGCTCAGAAAATTCGGTTGCCTATCATGTGCACTTTACTAAACCAGCTAACTAGCAAATTACAATAACTTGAGTCACACCAGTAGATAATGTTATTTGAATGGGATAGCTAGTGTAACTTTAACAAGTTCATTGTTTACCGTTAATTTGGTCAGCTAACTAGCCAAAAACTTGGCATAATTTTAATTCCTGCACACCACTTATACCTAGGCTAGTCATAATCTAAGCATTAGATTTTAACATTGTTAAAAAAAAATTGAAACCAGCTAAGCTATCTAGTTTACTGAAGGACTATTAGTGTGTTAGCTTCTCTTTTCTAATATGAAGTGGTTGGCGCTGGCTAGATGTGATGGACAATAATCAATCAATACATGAGCGCAAAGTAGCTTGTGGCTGCTGCATCTGCCACCAGTGTCCGTCTCGCACTCCCATTGCCAGTACCATGGCTATGAAAGGTCTATAATTCAATGTGACCCCACGGTTTGGAATCACCATGCACGGAAGAGATGACAACAAATAGTTTTGGTATCCATAGCGGCGGTATTCGAGACCATTTGTTGGGAAACGGATGTAGTGGTCATGAGTGGGCAAAGGCAGCACTTTGTTCATTCGAAGTAACAGAAATCATCTAATTTCCACACACTCTTCTCTTACCTGCTCAATGGAGTCATAGTTGGGGTCCTTGACATCTAGCTCCTCGACTTCGTAGACCATCCCTGCCGCTCCCCACACGCCTTTACCTCCGGCACCACCTAAAGAGGTGTGATAACAGAACAATGAAATAATCCGACAAAGTCAGACTTAAACACACACCAAGTAAACATTAGTTATGTGAACCCAATGACATGCCCCAGCCTCACAAACTACATTGGGATCGGTTTCCCATAATTTTCTTCCCATACAAAAAAGGTTAAAAAGTCAGACTAAAACTGGCCTAGGGCAATATTTTATATATTTTTGTCATTTAGCAGACACTGTTATCCAGAGCCACTTACAATAAGTGCATTTCTTTTCAAGTGTCTTGGAAAACATCTGATTTTGACATTTTTGTCAAGATAATTACACCCATAAATACACCCATTGAAAAGTTAGGTTTTCAGCTGGTTTCAGAAGATTTGCAGGGACTCTGCTGGATTGTAGGGGATGTTTGTGCCACCACTGATGTGCCAAAACAGAAGAGTTTTGACTTGGCTTAGCAGGAGTTGCCCACCCTTGAGAGGTCAAAAGACAGGAAGTGGCAGACGGAGTGCACCACAGTCAAGCACCATGGCTTTGTAGCGGATGCAAGCTTCTCCTAGAGGGCAATGGAGCTTGCAAAAAAGAGGGGTGACACTGGGTGGATTTGGGAAGACTGAACACAAGATGGGCTGCGGTGTTCTGGATCATATGCTGGGGTGTAACAGCACAAGCAGGGAGCCCAGCCAACAGTGCGTTGCAGACGTGAGATGCAAGCGAATGGATCAAAACCTGAGTCACTTCCTGTGTATGGTAGGGTCGTATTTTGTGGACGTTGTACAGCATGAATCAACAAGAGTGAGTCACTGCTTTGATGGTTTCAGAAAAGAACAGGTTATTTTCAAGTGTCACAAAGAGGTTCTTTGTGCTCTGTGAGGGGACCGCCGTGGAGTTGTCAACCGTGATGGACAAATCTGGGAGCGGGCAGTCCTTCCACAGGAGGAAGAACAGCGCTGTCTTATCAAGGTTAATCTTGAGGTGGTGGGCTGACATCCAAGCTGAGATATCTGCCAGGCATGCAGATATGAATGTTAGAACCTGGGAACCAGAAGGGGGAAATTATAAGAAAGTGTCATTGGCGTAGCAATGGTAGAACAGGCCATGTGCAGATACAACAGCGCCAAGTGACCTTGTGTAGAGAGAGAAGTGGAATCGGCCAAGAACTGATCCCTGGTGGAAACCAATAGTGGGACAGTGTGCTGTGGACACAGAACCGCTCCATCCAACCCAGTGGGAGCGGACTGCCAGGTAGGATGCAAAAGAGTGGGCAGGACTTGAGACCCACAGGTCTGAGCGGTTGAGATGAAGATCTGGTGGTTCACAGTATCAAAGGCAGTGGAAAGATCAAGGAGGATAAAAACAGAGGAAAAAGTTTGCTTTAGCAGTGCAGAGAACCTCTGTGCTGTGAGAAGGGCAGTCCCGCTCAAGTGACCTGTCTTGAAACCGGATTGGTTAGGGTCCAGAAGATTGTTCTGGGGCAGATAAGAAGAGAGTTGTTAGAAACAGCAAGCTCAGTAGTTTTCAGAGGAATTAAGAGTTGGTGGGGGCCAACATGAGCTGACTTGAAGTCAGAGGAACGCCAGTGGACAGGGTAGGACATTGAGGAAAGTAAGGTAAGAGGTCTACAGAGATGGTCTGGATAATGGAGGAAGGGATAGGTCAAAAGGAATAATCAAAATTACAGGGTGTTGGATGCCCAGACATCACTAGATGCAGGACTTTGTCAGAAGACACGAGAGAAGAAGGTTCACTGATAGTGGGGCCAGAAGCCATGAACAGTTTGAATGAAAAGAATGAATCTAGCCAACCTTCATTTCAAATGAAAAACACCTGCATCCATCTCAACTGTTATTGGCATAGGTGAAACAAAACTCTGCAGTAATTAGCACCCTTTGCTTGATTAGGCCCTATATACTCTTAATCTGGATAATTATTAGCATAGCTAGCCTAATTAGCCATTTGTCAAATGTTGACACAAACCTTTCTTGGGCAGGCCCCGGCCCTTGCCCGCCCTAGACTTGCGGTCGTTGGGAACGGGCACCTTGCCCTTAGGGCTGTGCGGATCTCCACCGGCCAGCTCTCCCGACAGCGACTCAGACAGTGACTCGCTGCGGGATGACGACTTGCGCACCCGCCGCTTGGCTTTGGCCTTGAGCCGTGCCTCGTGGAGGGCCTTCTCCTGTGGCGTCCAGTTGCCATTCACCTCAGCCTCGAGCGCCGCCTCGTCTTCGTCCAGCTCCGCATTGTTGTCGAAAGAGAACATTCCTACGAACAAATACAGGGACGGTTTAAACATTCAGTATTGTCAACGTCTGGTAAATACAAAAACCAGCAGTACTGCATCCTGTTGCATTTTTTTTTTAAAAGCATTGAGGAGTGTGAGGAGACATTTTGTTTTTGAAAGTCAATGCTATTAGTACAACAACATACCCAGAACCCTCAAGTATGAATTACTTAACTGGTCATGTAATTACAATATCTGAAGGATTACAGAGTGGCAAAAACAAACAAAAAAGACAGAACAACAGTAAGTCCAGCAAAACACTCATAACCTTAGCTTGTGGAATGTTCAAGAAGAAGCATATTTTGGTACAAAACTACTATTAATCTCTGGAGAATGAACAAAAACTGTACGTAAATATCTACAAAAAAAACATGTAATTAGGGGCAAAGCTGCAAAGCACCTATTGTGTTTGTTCTTTTCATTTTCTTCTGCCATGGGAGTCTATGGCAGTCCATAAACCCTTGTGGTAAAACGTTGAGATTTTTTGACAGTCTTGTTAAGGACATTCCCCTCTATCCTTTCACTAAGTTTCATATCTCTGCCTCACTCACATGAGCGCCACAAACAGGTCAAAGTTGGACATGTTTACCCATGTAACTTCTGAACCATATGTCCCTTCATTTCCGGTTATATCGTTTCTTTAGACCAAGCTGCACAAAAGTTATCAGAAGGTTTTTTGATTATCAAAGCGGTTTATCAGTAACAGACAATCAAATGCGTCGTTGAGGGCAAACAAACTGTATGTGAGGGCATATCTCAGCAGCCGTTTGTCCAATGTTCACCAATATTTGTGTCCATGGTTGCTAGGAGGACCAAATGAGGCCTACACAGTTTTGGCACGATTGTCATGATTCTCATGAACACAAACATCGATTTTAGCCAAACTTGTTGTGTGCTGAGAGGGCATGGTGTAGCTGTACTGCAATTCATATGGAGTTGGTAGTACAAACCATGTGACCGCCACAAGCCAAGTACATTTAAGTTGTTATTTAGAGTATTTAGGAATGTCAGATCCAGACCACACTTGGTAGGACTATTGACCTATAGGCCTGACAAACTGCGTAAGTGTCAGCTTCCTGGGCCATTGGGGGGGCGTTAAACATTGTTGTTGTTTAAAAATTCCACCATCTTGGATTTTGAGAAAAAGATTTAAAGTTTTACAGGCCACAAAAAAAAAAAAATCTTCACCAAAATGTAAAAAGATGATCTTCAGACCAGGCTTCAAATAAGTTATCAGTAGAATTTGTCTGTAATAGCCAATCGAAGTTGACCACACTCAGGGTCCATTGACTGGGCTACACAGTGACTTCGGAGTCCCACACACACACACGCTTATGTTACCCAGGAATTGTGCAATAAAACCGAGGGAATGGGTCGGTGATGTTGACCCAACTCATGGTCCGTGGACTGGTCTACACACTGATATCAGTCACCAGAGTCTCACAAACATACACACCCAGGAATTGTGCACACTATCCTGGATAACAAGTGGGTGAAGTTGACCCCACGCTTGGTCCCCCATTGGGCTACACACTAACATCCATCACCAGAGATACACACACGCGCTTACGTTACCCAGGAATAGTGCACTCTATCCTGTGGAAAGAAGTGGGTGAAGTTGACCTTTGACTGGTCTACACACTGACATCAGTCAACTCTCACACAAACTCTCACACACACTCTCTATTATCATGCCAACATGGGCTAGTAAAAATGGACTCCAGTGATACCAACATTGGCTCACAAGGCTGTAGTTGGTAGCAACTGAAGTTTCTAATTGCTACAACCTACAGAGCATTTCCCTTCAGACATCCATTTATCTAGGTGCACTGTGCTGTAGCTTAAAACACAATGATTAAATGCTAACAGCAATGGCCCTTCAAAGATTTGTAGCTTTATGATACTACCCTGCAGCTACAGACAATAAAGCCAAGATCATAAGGTTTTTAATACGTTGTGATGCACAGTAGCACCATACCTTTCACTGCAAACAATGTCGAGCCACCACCCTTTTTTATGACAAAGGCTTATTTTATCAGGTCCACTGAATAATGGGGTGAGCAGAGACAACAGTGTGGAATGCTGGTCCGTTAAGCAACCCTATCGGCTTTTGAACGGTTGGCTTTTTAATGATAAAGACTAGGCCATGTTTCTCATTAACTGAAAGAGGAGCTAGCTTGAAGAGTTAAAATAAACATGTCAGCTAGTACACCAGAGTACACAGGTGCCATGTGGAACACTCCCAACTGTTAGTTGTGTTACCAGTTTGTCAATGTGTACACTATATGCAAAACTAGGAGTCTAACCTAACATCCCTTTCATAAACAGTTAAAAATCCAACAAATGAACACTTGATAACGGTTTTACTACTAGCTGTTTTCTTCGACCAGAAAGGGGTTAGTGTTAAGAAAGAAAAGTACTGCATGGTTACATACACTAACCTCAATAAAGGGTCAGGTTTGTGTTTCCAATGCACATTTATTAAAACGTTTATTGTGAATCCGCTCTCAAATGTAAACAAAAAGCTCCCATAGCCACACCCCCAACCAATCCCAATTCCCAGATACTCACACATTTTTATTAAATGAAAAAGGGTAAATGTAAACATTCTCTATACTTCTTTGGAAAAAAAATTGATGATGCATTGAGAACAGACATAAAAGGGTGCTTTACTATGCTTCACCTCTGATACTACTACTGCTACTACTACTACAACTCCAAAACCAATTCTTAGGTCACCAAATGCATGTTAGCCCTGGCTCAGACACAACCGCAAAAAGGCTGTGTCGGCACACAACAACAGCTGAACAGGAGCCCGCGCATTGACGCGGGCCAGCTGAACAGCACATGAGGAGAAAAGGTTTGGGTCAGCATTTTCTCCTCCACTTCAGTGTTGAGGCTACCTCTCAGCATGAGCCTGACTACATATGGCAGTGTCAGGCCGCATGCCAGTCACATGACCTTCCCCACCGTAATGAATACCCTGGGAGCCCTCCTGCAGAGCCGGGTCAGAAAAATGACAGGCCCCGTAGAGAGACAGCCTGACGGATTACAGGGAGAAAATACAGCCACAGAGCACCAAGAGACTAGCGCTCGTCAAACTAATTTACAGACCGCAAGGGGCCTGCGTCTTGGTTCACTTCTGACTACTGCCCTGTAGTGTTCAATAGTAAAGCCCTATAAAAAGAAGTCACATTATGGACGGTCTGCATTCCTGGAATCGCTGGACGTACCCTGGGCTTCCAGGCCCTGAAAGGGACGTTAATCACTTCAAAGCAAGCTGTCAGTAAAGCAGTCTGTACATAGATCAGGTAAAGAGGGTTTCTATATAATGTGAAAAGGCAGAGGGTCCGTTAGGTTGTCGAAATGCAGCAAAGGCACAAAGGTTCCCAATACACACAGCAACTGTAAAATTTGAATTGGTCTACATTGGACTTGGACACAAGCACAAACAAATTCTCTTGGTTACTTACAGCACACTTATAATGAAGACTCAGCAATTCTTCATTAAAGCTTACGCTGAAAAGTAATCATTTCATATTAAATAATACTCTGACCATTTAAAGAATTAATTTCAAAAGATAACAAAAAAAAGCTATGATTTCTTTTTTCAGCAGCTCTAGATTTATTTGTGGCTCCATAGCATTTTCTATTATCTTGTTTTGGGTATAATGATTTGCATGGTGCATTTGAAGATGTTTATATCTCTTTTGGAAACCGTTAATCTTCTCCCACAAATTAAGATCTGGGGAAACCGTTTTTGTTCCTGTAGCTAATAACCAGATTTTTTTTTAAGTTGGTTTGGCAGCTATTTGTCAAATGCGGATATGTGGATGAGTCTGCATTCGCGTAAAGGTTTTCATTTGAGGTGTTAATTGGTTTAATATTATAACTATTCAAATCACTGAACAACCCACATTCCACAATCACCTCTCAAACCTGGTTTATGATAGGGATCACTTTTGAATGGATAAAAAGGGCAATAAACATTATGGAAATCTTGTAATGGATACACCCTTTTACTTTCTTAAAAAGAATATAGATACAGAAAATATACAGCTCTGAACAAAAAAAGACCACTGCAAATTTTTATTTAAATCAGCATCTCTACATGTATAGCAGCTATTCCATTCCAGTGTCTGTTGAATGTGAACCCAGGCACACCGTATTCTAATGAATTAGGTACTGATTAGGTGATCACCTGAACCAAATCTTATTTGAACAGGAATGGAATTAAAAAAAAAAAACACACACACAGCTGCAGTCATTACTATCCGTTTGAAATAGGACCAGCAGGATGGCAATTACATGCTAGTATTACCTCAAAAATTAATTGCAATAAAAAAATAACACAAAAAGTAAGTTGATTGAGGAAAATGGTTAAAGTCTGGCTATACTGGCAGAGGGATGCAGTAAGCGTCAGGTTTCTTTATTTCTTGAATTTTTAAAGACGGTGGTTCATTAGAACAAGGTCAAGCTGCAGACATTGGGGACAACAAGGCTACAGACAGGTAGAAGGTGAAAACCCCTCTCCACCGGGACTACCAACAACTCAACAACCAGTGACCTACAACAATGACAAACGGCAGCTGGGTTGAAGTGCACGGCAATGGCCGGTTTGAAACAGGTTCCTAGGGTCTGAAGCCATGCAAAGCTACAAAAAGCCCTTTATCAATGAGAAGCAAAGAAGAGCCAGGCTTGAGGTTTGCAAAATACCATAAGGATTGGACCTTAGAGGAGTGTAGTAGGGTCAATCTATCTGATGGGTCACATTTTCGGCTTTGCCCAAAACCTGGTTGTCTAATCCACACCTGGTCGTTGCACACATTGTGAAATGTGGTCGAGGATCAGTGATGATCTGGGGGTGCTTCAGCAAGGTTTCGAGCAGATTTGTCATTGCGAAGAACGCATGAATCAAGGTTGTACAAGGTTGTCCTGGAAGAAGACCTGCTTCCTTCTGCTCTGACAATGTTCCCCAACTCTGATTATTGTTTTTTACAGCAGGACAATTCTCCATGTCACACAGCTAGGACAATCAAGGTGTAGATGGAGGACCATTAGATCAAGACCCTGTCATGGCCAGCCCAATCTCCAGACCAGAACCCCATTGAAAACCTCTAGAATGTGATCAAGAGTAAGATAGATGGTCATAAGACACCAAACAAAGCCGAGCTGCTTGACGTTTTGCACAGGAGTGGCATAATGTCACCCAACATCAATGTGAAAGACTGGTAGAGAGCATGCCAAGACACATGAAAGCGGTGATTGAAAATTAGGGATATTTCGCCAAATACTGATATCAGAACTAAGTTAACATTAGTATGGTGTTGTTTAAAAATGAATAAAGGTATTTTCTTGGCATTAAAAGTTCCCAGCACCTGTGGGAAGGGGGAGAATGTTCATTTTCCAACTGACACTGCATCACAGCTAATAGTTCTCCTAAACGGAGTGCGGTAAGATTTTACTAAATGTATTTAGAGTTAATCATTTAAATATATTTGTAACAGAATCATCCAAAATCAGTTCGGTACAGAAGTTCATTTAGATGACGTTGTGATCCAAATTAATAGTCAAGTTTTAACCAGACTAAAACCCTAAATTCAGAGTTTACTCCCAGAGATGGGCCTCAACTTTGTCGTAACTCTGCACATGTGATGCAGCCTCATCAATAATTATGGCTAATGCAAGTGACAAGCCTAACGATTATGTGCCCTCCGTTGTTTAGAAAATTATGACCAATTTGCCGCTGTTTACAAGTTGATAATGTCATAATAAACGTAGAAATGTTATGTTTTGCATGCCTTCAAGTTGTCACCATCCTCACATGGGGACCGCATGGGTAAATTATATCTTATCACAAAAATGCCAGTGCCAGCAAGTACTGTCCAATCAGACAATTCCTTCCAGTGAATAGGATACACTCCATTGCAATCCCAGGCCCGGGCTACAGGGGAGCCACAAAGCACAGTTTGACTGACCACTATTGACCTGAGAACATTTGATTAAATATTTGGTTGTGAGAACAGGCAAAAAGTTCCTCACAGTCAAAGTTGGCAATCAAGTATAAAAGTGCACGTGTGCATACGCACATAGAGGGAGCTTGTCACCCTCTTAACCTAACCAGAAGTGTTGGCAAGCATAACATTGTTCATAAATACAAACTGGCTCTGCAAAGCTGTAAACAACTGACCAAGTTGCTCCTCCACCCCTCTTCAGAGGCCACATGCCCTGTCAGGGCCGTAAATTAGGGCCTGACAGAGTCAACCAGTCAAAAAAAATGGGCTCGCTGGAAAGCAAAGAAAGTGGGACAGCAGAAGAGGAGAAACAGGGAGAACACCTGTCAGGGTGAGGCCAAGTCAAGCATTGAAAAGCAACAAAACACAGAACACCTAACAAGCAACTGTAAAGTAACTTCAGTGATGTGGCCTGTGAGGCCCTAAACAGATTATGGTTATGTGCATATAGTAATAACTTTGTTAATAGATTAGGTTAAGATTTAAATGGGCCTACTAAAATGCATATTAAAATAATTTCACTTGCACTGCTTGTGCAAGTCTGTAGATCAAATGTACTAATGCCATAATCAATATATTACAGACAATAATGTGCACATTCTCTATGGAACTGAAAGCACTTGCACTAGTTTGTTACTACTAATTATATTGTTGGCTCCTCCAGTTTACAAGTGGGTGTGGATACCTCAGTCTGGCAAAAACTGAAGCAATCACAGATCCCTTCTGCTCTCAGGATTTAATCCAGCCTGTGCCACAATCACTCAGGCAAATAGCCGAATCCAAGTCTGAAACACCATTTACCTCAAAAACACTCATCTTAATATTATTACAGCAACCTCAGGAAATTAACTGAACCCCATTACCACCAGGAACAGCCGCAAACCTATAAGCCAAATTCTTGTTATCGGTAGCAAATCTAATTGATACAGTGTGACCTGCTGAACCCAAGCCAGCTCTCTAGTGGTTGACTAGGGTGTGGTAACAGTCAAAAGAGTTACGGAAAGAGAAGGGTGTGTTGGATTAAACTGTCAGTACGGAACTGACACAGATAGCCCAGAGAGATGAGTTTACAAACGTGCTTACTGGGAATATGCTTAACAGTGGGAATAATATGCTTAACATTGAGGACACCATTTCCAATAGCATAAATGATTCAATTAGGCCTTTTGAATAGTTCAGTTTTGCTTTTCTTTAACTGCTTTTAAAACCTCAGTGTTTTAATTAAATGGGCGTTTGCAAAACAGATCACCTTTTCCCCATAAAGAGCCCAAAACATTCTTATATCCGTTTCCAGCTTGTTTGTTTTGGTGTGTAGTCAGTACAAATCCAGCTTGGCATTGCAGTAGACGCTCTATTGTGCTCCACTCTATGGACATCATTAACTTCAGGAAGGGGTCAAGGTGAAAAGGTACACGTGTTCATAGCAAACAGTTCAGAATAGAGACTTTGGGTTCATCCACATGTGAATGGCCAGTAGTGGGGGCTAAAAACCTAGAGTTAAATATATTGAATTGGATAAACTGTGGTGAATTAAAAAACAAGAATGAACATAATTTGTGAATCACAAATATTAGGAGTGAAGTTGTGAAAAGGCTAGAAATATGACATTTGTTCATCATGTAATTAGTATTTGAAAAGGTAGGAAACTTCCAAATTAAGTACAATGGTTGTTGAACTTTACAAAAGAGTAGAAAAATAAGCCAATGAAAATCCCAGGAACGACAGTTGTAATGCAATTTGATCCAGTTGCAGCTAGGTTCATTCTAGGGCTGTGCAAGATGCACCATCTGTGCTATAGTCAACGCAGCATTGCAGGGGTTAAATCATTTCACTGACAGTTGTGCCCTGCTCAATAGACCCACATAGGCATGCAGGTTTGCAGTCCGCCCCCCTCCTCTGACCCACACACAAAGGAGTCTTTGACAGACAGTGTAACCACCACAGCAGTCTAACTGTGTAATCAAGCATGGCAGGCCTTCTTCGATTAGACTAGAGCCAACAGAATTTATGAGATAGCAGCCAGATGGAATATAAGCCCATACAAAATGAACTGATAATATGGGTATTTACTGACTGAATTAAGTAACGGATGTATCACGTCAGGTCTAAATTACAGAGGAAAATGTAAATTCAAAAGGGAAAATCCCCATAGGAACAGTCAAGTGGGCTTAAAGGGACAAACAGCATAAAACAGCATATTTTATTCTATGAAATTTTAAAAAACTATATGAAATAAATCTATATATGGTGCACTAACATGACATGAAAAGTAAAAACTTATCATGCTGAAAAGTAATTAGTAATTTACATACAAATGTTAACAAAGAAAAAAGTATAATTGGTAAACATGCATATTTTTGTATATTTAACACTGCATACACAAATTTAAACTATACCTGTGTCAATGACGTATAAGATTTCTAGAAGGATATTCAACCAACCAATTCGAAAACAAATACAAGAATATCTATTGCAATTGAACAAACATTAAGAATGTTGTGTACACATGCTTTATATTAAGGTTTTTTTTTTTTTCATTTAGATGTCATGTGGTGTGATGGTGTAATCTTATAATGAATTCATTTTCCTTAACATGTGTAGAATTTTTTTCTTTTCCCCACATGTTCTTAGTAATAAAGTACATATAAATAAAGTATTTGCCATTGTTGTGAGTTTCCTTGCATAAGACATTTGATATTTTATTTGGAATTTAATAGTTATTGACATTACTTGTCACACCACGAGTGGCTGCTCCAAATGATATGTAAACCTTGTTAAAAATCTATTTAAAGGGGATCAATAAACAAACAATTCCATACAAAATATATAAAAACAAGATTTTATAAAAATTTCACAGAACACAAACACTTCAAACCTTTTTTTTTTTTTTTAAACGCATCACAAACATCTGTAAGTGGCTTCATGGCTTTTCACACCACTTTCATCATGTTGCAGATGAGATGAAAGCGGTGTACTTTTTTTTCACCCCAGCCATTTCTGAACTTCGCCCAATCTTGGCAGCTCAACTTGGAGTAGGGTGAGATTGCTGGCTCAAGTTCTGAGATACATGAACATCTTTCTAACAGTCAAAAATTACATTTGGAATTTGTGGTAGAGATGGGCTGCTCGACAATCATGCTTGATACGGTTGACAGATCTGAAAACAATGTTCCGAGACAAGTTCCACTTCTGGTCATGTGACGGCAGGTATCGAAACACTGATGTGATATTTAACAAAACCAGGAGAACTGACTTCCTTAGGCTTTGAAATGGGAGGTGGCAATACAAACTGCATTGAATGAATTGTCAATTTGTTGCAAGATAGCTGTGTGACAATGATTTTTGGTTTGTCTGGTTAGTAGAAAGTATTTTTTAACTGCTTGCTGCAAAGTGCCGGTACCCACAGTTCACCAGCACGGGTCGATTTTGTTTCCCCTCCATTAAAAAACGATACCTATTTTTTTTTTTTTTTTTTTAATAGTATCTCATATACTGCAAAAGTTATGTGATGAAACCACCTATTTTCACCCACATGCCTTGATCATCCAAAATATTATAATGGAGGAATGGTTTATTGAAAAAAAAACTGCCACGAAATTAAAATAACGGGATACAAACCCCACATTTTACTTTTCAATTGATCAAAACTATTGAGCCACGTTTTTTTTCCGGCAATAAAGGAAAAAACATCTGTAGGAACACTGACCATCTGATTTCTATCTTTTACCGGCAGATGTCAAAGAGGAGTAAATGTTTTGGGCGTTGCGTAAAGCCTCAATACAAATGTTGCGATTGTACCGGTGTTTCAGAAACTGTTGTTCTGCACATCACTAGTTTGTGGCCACACAAGTTCATGCCACCAAACTACCACATGGAGCTAACCTGGACTTCCCCAAGGACCTGGCTTACATATGGAAGCTCATCATAGGTTACAATCACACACTTGCCACTCAAGTCTTGAAGAATTGCTTGTTCCCTTGGTGGCTCAGGAGTGCTTGAGGGATCCTCAGTGTGGCACATGATGTCCCTCGGGTCTACTTCCACTGGCTGGTAACATAGGCATGTCTTAATTTCGGTACTCCACTCTTGCTGCAGGGTCAGAATTAACGCCTTACCTACGGCGAGCGTTTTTTACTTTGCTTGGCAGTGGCATCTGGTAAAATATATTAAAACAGTTAAAAATAAATTATGAATGCATAATACCGGCATAATAACATGCTCCAAATTATTTTGTATTTTTCTCATGATATTGTAGACAGATTAAACATAAACCATTATGCATAGTGTATAAATATTAGAAGATATGACCCCAAATGCATACAAATCTGTTCCAAATAATACTAAAATAAAGTACATTATGATCACTGAATATAAAAGCACAAAAACTGCCATTCTAGGACATATCGATCATGGAAAACAATCGCACCACATGATATTATCAAGTTAGGTTCAAATTTACAGGCACAGCATTGGCCGCCTAAACAAAACAAGTTAGCTTCTCACAAAAAGTCACAACATAAATATTGGTTTAAAAAAACATGTTTTTGGAGGTCATACCACATGATATTCAAATGTAGCATACCAGCCATTAAAAAGGTAATTTTGAGAGAGTGTTACAAACCTGCTTGCTGCTTCCTTGGGTCCTCGGCAAACTGGAATATGATGCAACTTCCTGTCTTTAAATGGATTTCCAAGTAAAAGTCCCAAAGTGGTCGTATCATGATGGACGCACCACATGATATTTAATAAAACGGACATCGGATAAAGTTAGTTTGTATATGATGGAAATATAAATACATATGCTGTATAATTTTGTACAGGACTACAACACAATGGAAATTACGCAAATAGGGCAGAAAATAATTTCGACTAAGTTTTCAAAAAAAGAAGTCATGGCCGGTCGCACGACATGACATTTTGACACTTTAAAAAAACAGAAAAATTACAAGTAAATTTTTTTTTTTGAAAAGGTAAAATTTATAAATATTTTTGAGAGGTACTACATATGGTATATTTTATGCATTTAAACCTTTTTTAACTGAAAATAATGCAGTTGGAAAAGAAATGGAGGCACCTTGTCATTGACTGCTTATTATGCTTCATGTCATGGCAATGAACCCTACCCAGTTAACACAAATACGTCTCCAAGATGTCTGGGGAAGATCGGAACATCTTAATGTCCCATTCCATTTGAAACGTGTTATTTTGATCTCACAAAGGTCGGTTTTGCAATGTGTTTTGGTTCTTCGTCTGGAAAAAGTTGTCTATATCACAAATACATCCCATTCCATTTGAAACATCTTATTTCAATCGTTTTAAAGTTGTATTTGATCAATTTTGGACAAAATACTTCTATAATGACATATTGTACATCTGGAATACATTGGCAAAATGGCTTTAAAGATCTAATACAGAAATCTCAGATGCTTTCCCCATGTGCAGACGATGTCTAGAATACATCTTACAGATATTCCACAGATCTTTCGCATACATCTCGAAAACATCTTACAGAAGTACATTTGCTGACAGGGAACTACGGAGCTACTGTATTGATGCAGCAAGAGGTCAGTTTGCTAGCACGCCAAAACTTGTACTTTGATTACAAAATAAAGATTTATAATTCCAGTAAAATTCTTACATATGCCTTATTCAAAACACTAATCATTGACATTTTTATTACCAAGGAGTACCTACCAAAAACGGGTGTAAAAATACACAAAATACCATCTACCATCAAAAATACAACCATCTTCTGATGGTGCCCACATCAAAGTTTTTTTTGCAACTTCTTCTGAAATCAGCAGGCACATGCCACACACATAGTTTGATGACTCAATATAGACAAATCTGATTGGAAGTGGGCTTATTTGGTACATTGGCAGTTTACAGCCTACATCCAGAATTTCGATTGGTCCATAAGGGAAGATGTCACTAATCTAGCATGACTTTGAAAGTAGCTACAATACAAGTCGGTTTGAGTGGTATGACTACCAATACAGAATTAGATGCTCTTTCGATGTTGGATGTGGAAGATTAAATGTATTATGCCCATATGCACAGGACATTAATATCCGCGCTATAAGGGTGATTACAGCCGATTCACGCACGGGTCTCACTTCCAAAGGATAAATAAAATATTTGCAATATCGCATGAGCATTTTATTCAAACGTTCTTCATAACTATAAATCAGTTGTCTTAGTTTCAGTGTTTCTTTCAAGTACCTTAAAAATATTGTTAAAGCAGCAATTTTTGAAACTATCTTTGTTAAGGGGGCGTGGCGTTGTTTGACAACAACATTCAGTTCGTGGTCTTCTAATACAACAATGGGTCAGGTAAGATTTCTTACAATTAGACATTTTAATAACAAACACAAACAACATTGGCCAACAATTTACGCAAATTAAAAAACGTAAATTAATGTCAATAAGTGTGTAGTCCAATTTCCACAATTTATATATTTTCTGACAGTGTGTCGTAATTGAATTCCAAACAACAATAGAAACATCCGTATGTTGAATAGCGAAAAGCTATAAACGTCAGTAACTAAGCTGATAAAAGCGGAAGGGATTTCGCCGTTAAAACCCCGAAAGGGTTAACTACTAGGTAACGAATTGTTGATCAGAGCAAAAGAGAACGCATCCTACAACAATATGAGGTACCTCTGAGATGGTTATACCTACACATAACTCTCCAATTCGAAATAAGTGAGTTGGCCGTCGAGTTAACTTGCTAGCTGGCTTCGATGTTAACAGCCTTGTGCTGGTACACAAGTGCTCGAGCACGAGAGCACATGGTGGAGAGTGGCTGAAACTGCAGCACAAGCCTTTCGGAGACAATGGCCACTAGCATGTTTTTCTGATTCAATATTGTAAGTTGCTCCTTCAAAACAGGCGTGCATGCCTGCACATGCTACTCAATGCAGATACTCACCATCGTGCTTCTGAACGGTGGCCCATGTCTCTACTTCGGTCGCCATGGCGCTCTTAAAATAATTTTTTTCCCGTTTGATAGCAATCCCAAACGTATGATCTGTTAAGAAAACAAATCGGAAAAACGTGCAAAACCGTGTGAACAAATATTCAAACAACACGTGCATCTAAAGTACACATCGACGTTATTCACTTTGAGCTAAACATAACGCGAGTAATCCTCACCCAGTTAACGTGCTTGCTCGTGCTAGATTGGGCCAGCTATACAAAATAAATATAAGGAAATATAGCAGTGTAAACAAATGATATATATATCGACAAGTGACTATTAATATAGATGTATAACTACTACTCCTTTCAGACAAAATATGAAAAGAGCCTGCAACAACGATAAGCAGAACAAAAACTAGTCCGTGCACATTTCAGCTGCAACCAGGAAAATAAACAGTCTGTTTTTAACTTTGAAACGTCTGGAGGCGTGTTCAGCATGACGCAACTTTTTGTAACGTTCAGATAGAAAAGGTTATGTAGAACAAACGCGTCTCTGACATGTATTTAGAATAAGTCGTCATACAAATCTTTTCATGGCCATTTCTATCTGCGACGTTTGGACACTGTGATATCACGTGGATATAGCTCGAACAGGAGTGGTTATACTTATAGGAGGTTAATACAAGGCCAGGTCCTAAAATGTTTTGACCAATCAATATATACAAGACGTCACTAGCTTTTAAAGCAACACATTTTAATTCTACAGATATAAGGTCAAATTCCAAAGACACAAAGATTTGCTTCAGTGGTCGTAATTTTTGGATATGGTTAGTCATGAAAAAAGATTTCTTTAGGTTATAAGAAAATAAAAACAAATAGAGCGGTTTATTAGTTTGTGTTTATAGTGTGACCAGAAGGGGTTTATTAATTCAACCAACGTAAAAAGTACAATTTATTGTGTTGTAGTGTTTCATACTGTCTGCCTATTAACCATTATAATTTCTGTTTAAAATAGCTTTCTATTAACTAAGATTTATTGATATGGTTAAATAAGATGACATATTTTAATCTAGGTAATTGGATCATATAAAAGGTTCTGTTCATTTTGTGCTGGAACGTTAATTTGGTGACTAAATACAATATGTAAATGTTTTGCACATTTTCTGTTTACTGTGTCATTATTATTTTTACTAACTGTGCTTTTTACTACTAACTGTGTTTACTGTATACAATACACCATAGCAAATTCCTTGTATGGGTAAACCTACTTGGCAATCAAGCTGATTCTGATCTGATGAACTAACTTTATTTCTAATTGTGATAGTTTTTCTTAATGTGTGTATTATATTTAATAATTGCATTACTCATTGTAATACAGGACTCTCAGCTTTGGGCCTACTGGAGATAGGTACCAATATACCAGTATGAAGGCAAGTATCAGAAACCAGCCTATGTGAAGGGGGTAGCTGATACTGCGACAGGATAAGTGTACTGTCCATAGCTCAGATGTCTCTGGATGGTGCACTGTCTCAGGCCAAAGAAAATACTAGTGGGGGTAGTAAAGGAACAACCCATTTGATTTAGTGGGGCTGGGCTTCATAGTATGGGAGGTTATTAGACTAAATGCTTCATTGATTATTGAAAACTACAATAATGTTACATTGTATTAGGTGAATCTAATGTTACAAAATAGGAGATTTTGTTGACATTTTAATAATTTTGCATTAGCTCTTATCCAGATAACTGTCATTATTTAATGCATACATTTTTCACTTTATTTGTACTGGTTTGCTATGAGAATCAAACCCACAGCCCTGGCATTTCGAGTGCCATGCTCAACCAACAGAGTCACAAATGAACGTATAAATATTAATAAAAGTATTTAAGCAATTAAAACGCTAAAGATGAAAATTCATTATTATACTTTATCAAATTATCAAAGCAAAAGTGAAACAAAGTACATTTGTTTCGGACGCAAGCCTAGCTGCTCAGATGTGGCTCGAGCCATGGCTCGTACTAATGTCACTAACTAAATGAACCCAAGAAAAGCTTGATTACAAAATAAATATAATAAAGTTGTAACAGAGTGTGCATCATGACACAGTTAACAATATACAATGGTTTTGAACACAATGTAAAAGTACTAAACGGTTATTTAAATAACTGTTATAGACTACGCTGGGCTTTAGAATCATGCTTATTTTGATTATTATTTTTAAAATAACGTATCTGTTTGAACTCACGTAGATTACATTAGATTGGTTATTTGCCTCTTTGTTCTGTGTGCTCCGTGACCTGTCCTGTAATAACCCTTTTTAGTTTATTTAGTTTGAACAGACCCATGGATTTATTTTCATACTGTTTGGGATAGTTTCATCTCTTCCATTCGGCTGGAAAAGTATTAATATTCTTTTAAACGGTAACTCCACCTGCTGATACACATGCACAATGCTTCACCCCATCACAGTTTTAAAAATCTCATTATTGAAAGCCAGTTATTGGAATTATAATATTGACAATTTTTATTATTAATAATAACAACTATAGTAAGGAACCGTCATTATCTTTATAGTTATTTAGTTTTTACCATCCCCTCCAAAGAAATTCCTGACGATGTGTGTCTGATTCTTTCTGGAGAGGTGGCCAGTACTTTTGAGAAAATACAAAAAACATAGCCGAAGGGTAGCTAGCCACACTGAATGCCAGTTGCCTAGCAACTTAAGAAAGCAATTTTTCCAGAATGAGGCCATGCGAATGGCTGCCGGATCTGAAGTTTGCAAGTAATGCAAGCTAGCTACAGTACTGTTTATGCAGTGAAAATGAAATGACTGAAGTTATTTTGCTACCTTTTTGCCAACTATTCATTTTTTTCTTATCTGGGAGATAGGTAGCTAGCTTGCTTGCTAGCTAATGGGACTTATCTTTGTTTTTGTATTTGGGAGATAGCCAGCTAAGTACCGGGAAATTATCTGTGTTAATTTACTGCCAGTACACAGCTGGACTGCAGACACGGCTGGCGCGACGGCAGCCCCACTTTACAGTTTCCTTGGAATTGTAGCTGTTCAAGTTTGTAATATTTCACTTATCCTGGGGCTGTGAGAATCATGAGCACGGAGGGTTCAGCACGGTAGAATCAGTTTGTAGTGTCTTTACAAGACTATTTGTCAACAGATTGCACCATGCTGGAGAAGTAGCCTAGTAAAATACCACCAAATATGTATTTTTATAAATGTATTCATTTTCTATCTTTCCCTCTTCAGATCACGGCAGAAAGAAACAAATACAAAGCTGCTGACTGTTAATTTTCTATAATTTCTAAGTATGATCAAAATAATTTGACGGGACTATGTGTAATTGTAAGAGTAATAAGCATCGCCAGAAAACAAATATCTTTATATTTGGTACACAGATCTTCCTCACCCTGCGCTGTATCTTATGTTTTTTCATTATTATCAGAATCTATGTTGTTATTATTGTTATTATTCCAAGAAAGTATGAATTAATCATTTCAAATATTTTTACCGATATACTGGCCGAAGCCAGATATGGGTAGCATTTGAGAGACCTAGCACAAACAACTACTGAGTTGTAAGTGTAAAGTCTTAATTATATAAATGATTAAACATGTTCACACCCTATTAAACAATTTAGTAAAGAGCAAATGTTCAAGGCTAGGGAATGTAAAGTGATCAAAACAGTACTCATACAATGTACAGCCATTGCCAAATATTTTGAGAACGACAGAAATATTCATTTTCACAAAGTCTGCTGCCCCTGCCACAAAAGGACCAGTTGGCATCATGTCACTGATCCTCTTGTTAACACAAGTGAGAGTTTTGACAAGGACAAGGCTAGAGATCACTCTGTCATACCGATTCAGTTTTACAAACTGAAAGCTTTAGAAGGAGGGTGGGGATTGAAATCATTGTTCTTCCAATGTTAACCATGGTTACCTGCAAGGAAACACGTGCAGTCATCATAGCTTTGCACAAAAAGGGCTTCACAGGCAAGGATATTGATGCTAGTAAGATGCACCTAAATCTACTATTTATCGGATCATCAAGCACTTCAAGGAGAGTGGTTTAATTGTTGTGAGGAAGGATTCAGGGCTCCCAACAAAGTCCAGCAAGCACCAGGACCGTCTCCTAAAGTTGATTCATCTGCAGGATTGGGGCACCACCAGTGTAGAGCTTGCTCAGGAATGGCAGCAGGCAGGTGTGAGTGCATCTGCATGCACAGTCAGACGAAGACTTTTGGAGGATGGCCTGGTGACAAGAAGGTTAGCAAAGAAGCCACTTCTCTCCAGGAAAAACAACAGGTACAGACTGATATTCTGTAAAAGGTACAGGGATTGGACTGCTAAAGACTTAAAATAATTTTCTTTGATGAATCCACTTTCCTTTTGTTAAGGTGTGTGTTGTTTTGTCTTGTTTTGTTTCCAACTGTTCCAACTCTTCAGAGCAGATCACGACACCAAAGTCTCCGGCAAAATTAATGGTGTTTCTACACAATATAATGGATAATATCTGTAGTAACTCATCTAGGGTCCCAAGAGCACACCAGAGTTGTCCATAGAGACACTTAAAAAAAAAAAATATATTCTAAAAACACATGACACTTCAACAGTTTTTTTCCACAAACAACCAGATCTTTTTAGAATAACTGTAAGACATCAAATAGTAAAGATGGCATTAATAGTACCCTAGTGACAATCCCATGATTAACAGTATTGTGTGTAGAATATTTTTTGTATAATCAATGCAGTCTGGCTATTTTGTGTGAAATCACAAAGGCAATGATTTTGCTCAAAGCAAACGTAAACCAGTAACTACATACATAACTATTGTGAATAAACAACATGACTTTTAGCCAGTCGTGTTTTAACCAGTCAAGTATTTTGTGTAATTCGTTGAGAGTAAAATTAATTAGTTAGTAATAACGGTCAATGGTAATCAATACCACCAACTGATTAAGGGCTGGATTCAGGCTCACACCAAAAAAGATAATAATTTAAATCACTGGCTGTTCCAATTTGCATGAACTTCATCTCGGCAACTCATAATGAGCCTCAGTAGTGTGTTTGGTTCTCGACAACATCTGGGCATGCTCCTGATGAGACGGCGGATAGTGTCCTGGGGGATCTTTTCCCAGACCTTAATCAGGGCATCAGTTGACAGTTTGTGACGCTACATAGTGCTACTTGGCCGCGTCAGATGCACCAATACATAACGCTCCAGAGGTTCTCAATTGGATTTAGGTCTGGGGAATGTGAGGGCCAGTCAATGGCACCAATGGCACCTTCTGGTGTTATTTGTTGAAAGCCAGTCGAGCTGCGTGGTGCACAGCACAACACAGGTCCCACTAGAGGATGCCAAACCCTAATTCCAGCCTCATGGAGTATGTGTCTGACAGTTTGATCTGAAACATGCACACTAGTAGCCCGCCGGAGGTCAAAGTGAGCCTCATGTCAAAGTTGTAGAATTACTTTTTTGGCAGACTTTTGTGCCATGTCAGTACAGTCAAACGATCTTGTGCGATTTGGCATGATTCTGGGTGTTATTTGTTGTTTGTCTGGTATGCTTTTTGCAGGCCTAAAAAAAACAAGAGGTTGTTGAAGTGATGATAATATTGAATGTACCAACAGCAAGTTGGTGCTTATACCTGATCAACAACCAAAAAAAGTGAGGCTGAGGAATGATCAGATTAGAAGTGCAGAGTCAAAAGTCATGTTTACACAATGGGCTTCATGAATCTGATTAAATGTCTGAAATACATTGCAAGCATTACGAAAAGCAAAGGAAATATCTGAAACACATTGCCTAGAATTACAAGAAAACAATGCGACTCCGGTGGGACTCGAACCCACAACCTTTGAATCACTCCTCAAGTGCTTGACTAGAAGTCCAATGCGCTATCCATTGCGCCACGGAGCCACCTGTTGATAACTTTAATACAAGCCAATATAATGTCACGTATATTTGCGTATAATTTGTGTGAATACTCGTCACTTACCAGCAACGTAACAATGGTTGCGTGAACGTTAAGATGCAGAACGAGAGCATACCCTGAATACTCGACGAATAAAGGCTTCCAACCTGTAAAATGACTTCTATTATTGCTGTATGTTGTAGTATATATTACAGTACGATGTTTAAGAAGAAGTGACATGCTGGTCGAGATTTAAACGCATTTTCCAATTTACCATCACTGTAGACCCTGCGTGCCACGAGCAACGTTTTCCCGCCCAAATGCAATAATACTTTTTTGGTCAAAATTATAATGTCCCCAACTAGAAAAACTGAACTTATTTAGCACCTTTTAAAGACTCACAAATAGAGCCCGGATAGCTCAGTCGGTAGAGCATCAGACTTTTAATCTGAGGGTCCAGGGTTCAAGTCCCTGTTCGGGCGTTGCTTTTTTTTTTATATTAAGTTTAGTGTTTTTTTACGCATATTTTCTCATATTAAGTTTAGTGGGTTTTTTTACGCATATTTTCTTATATTAAGTTATTAGTATTTAAAAAAACGAGAACATTGCAAACATAGTCAAGAACCTCAGTTGAAACTAAACTTGATATTGTGGTACCAATCCAAAACCCAACTAAGTAACTATTCAGACACGTTATAAACTGTATGAGGATATTTGCGTTGAAAATCAGTTCTGCCAGATTGTTAATCATATTGCCCAACCACGTTCTAAAAACTCGCCCAAATTATGTTATTGCTAACAGCACATATTTAAAAACAAAGCTCAACGTAGTCTTCAAAAACCTATTTTTCACTTATCGTATTTGTCTATGGCTAAATATGCAAGAATATGAATCCATAATATGTCATGAACCTTTTGGAGGTTTATAAATAATAGCGTAAACATGTTTTGACATATATTTCTGATCTCCTTACACCGCATCACACGCCCAGGTCACTTAGACCGAAGTACCGTTGGTTTCCGGTTGGGTATACTACAGACATTCGGGCATTAAAACCTCAAAAGGTTTTAAACCACTCTATACTAAAAATAAATGTCACAATGTTGGAAAAGTTACGCACATTATTGCATGGGTTTTATTTTCACGATTAGGGCAATCATTCGCTTTACACAGCTACAAACAATGTGGAAATGTAAGCCACATTCCGTATTCATTCAAATGAGTAAACAAAGTGCATGAGTGAAATGCGTGTTAGTATGTTAAAGGTTTTGAAGTCCAATAGCTCATTGGTCATGTGACCTACTAACCTTTGACTTGGCCATTCCTGAACTCTCCATTGCTTTCTTTTGAGCCAGTAATTGGTGTGCATTGTCCAAGTCTAGTATTTATATCAAATCATTTGGGAATAAACTGCATAATCTAATGGGATGCAGCAAGATACTCAGATGATACTCTGAATATAGTTGGAGTATCCATTGAATGGAAATGGAATGGAAAGATGTGTGCATTTTATAAGACTTGTTAGTGGATACTCTGAAAATACTATTATTATGCTACTAGGTGTCTTGCACACTTCTGGTTAATTGTGTTCTGTTTTTACTTACTCTATTATTGTATTTACTTACAATTCCTTGAAGGAGTATCTCCACCTTGGCAAAAAAGCTTCAGTAGGTCACATGACCTAGGAGCTATTGAAGGTCAAAACAAGAAAAAAAAGAAAAGTTTATATAAATCGCCATTTTGATTCAATATATGTAATTTACGTGGCTCGTTTTGATCGTTTTTAATGTATAAAAGGCTAGTTAGTGTATACTCTGAACATTGTTTGTGGTAAGTAAGTCACATGACCAATGAGCTATTCAAATTTAAAAGATTTAAATATATATATAAAATCACTTGGGATGAAAATGAATAATCTAATGGGTGTTCCTCATGTAAGGATAGTCAGTGTATATTCCAAAAGTGTACGTGCTACCGTGATACGACTAACTTGCTGCTAACGCTAGCTGGATAGGTAGCTAACGCTGATTTTAGCTTGTTAGGTCGGGGCACTCGTAAGAAGTCTTAACTTTAACTGGGGACTTTCTGCTGAAGTTGACATGCTGTTGACTGACATAAGAGTTTAATAATACCTATATAAACAGAACTTACCCGGTTGTGCAAGGACATGACTGGTACAAAATGCTGATCGCATTTTAGGATGCGTTTATGGGGATTCTCATTCTTTGGTCCAGTAAGCCTTGGAGTCTGGAAAAGCAATATCAACGCATATACTCCTATGTAGTTATTTATGCATTTTTTTAATCTTTGATGTTTACACCATCGATAAGAATACTATAGTTGAATTAAACATGCTCACAAATGTAGCGCACTGTGTAAGTCTTACAAGACTGTAGGGTAAAGCGTAAAAAAACTATTGCGTATTCTTTAAAGAATTAAAGATTCCAAAACGAAAGGTTTACTCCTACAAGAAGGTTACCCCACGTAGGGGTTACCCCTTCCTGTAGGGGTAACCCCTTCCTGTAGGGGTAACCCCTTCTTGTAGGGGTAACCCCTTCTTGTAAGGGTAACCCCTTCTTGTAAGGGTAACCCCTTGTAGGGGTAACCGCTACGTGCCAATAAAGCTGAAGATATCAAACCTTGCGTCATAGAAGGGGGTAACTTTCCTCTCTCAACAGCCTCTATGAATAAAAATAAAACAAATTCACCAATGTCATCTTGAAAAAAGTTGTAAAACTCACTGTTAATACCATAATTCCCATGAGATTTGTTATCCTTTAATTGATCAAAACCTGTTTTTATCTCTTCCAAAAATAACGCTTGATCACACATCTACTGTCACGTCGCCTCCTGGTGGTGGACCTACATCCGGGCGCGTACCTCCCCGGCGTTTGACGTCGCCGGCCTTCTAGCACCATCGTGTATGTTTGTCCTGTTTCCCATGTCCTGTGAAGGCACCCTTCCCTGATTCCCGTCAGCTGTGTGTCGTTAGTTGGCTATTTAAACCCCTGTGTGTCTTGTCTCCGTGTGTGTTATTATCACTGTTCAGTGTCGCCGTACATACGGTTCTGTCGTTCATTCTCCGTGCCTACGAGCACGTTTGCTCATTTGCCAGCGGTTCAAGGCTTTGTTGCTGTTCTTATTAAACTACCGGTCTCTTGTACTCACCTGCGCCTTGATCCGGTTCATTTGTTCATACCAGACATCACATCTACACTAATGCAGTTTGCGTTCTCCATAATGGAAGTACAACTTGCCATACCTTAAAGAACAAATATGAATGTATCTGATCTTCCGGTTTACCAATCCAAAGTTGTCCATTCGCCACCAAGATTTACACTAAATAAGGAACATGCCCTGATTTAAGTAATATACAATAGCAAGGGGAAAAAAACCTGCCAATGCTGCCTCCTAACCGATCTCTTTACCGTCAACAAAGTGGTTCTGCAGTGGTTCTGTTAATGGCAGTGGTCGATGCATAGGGTAAATTTGCCAACTATGTCCTTACCATCCTTCCTAACATCTTTAGCGCCTTACCTAGTTCCATTTATTTACTTTACTTATCTCCTTTTCTACATTCCTAGTTTCAAGTTTCAGTAACATCCTGTGGTATATGAGATGGTATACCACAGGTATCCGAAGAACAGTTCTTAGCTATTGTATATTGGCCATGTACCACATTCCTTTGTGCCTTATTGCATCTATAACCTATTATTGGACAAGTAAATCAATTTGATGACAAACAAATAGGCCTAAACTGTATATGCAATTATGCATTTGAGTTTGATCCAAACTGCGACCTGGCCATAAACTTATCAGATGAAAAAGCCTGTGGCTGTGTCTTTAAGCAAGGCGCTTAACTACTTGCATTTCTGTGCTGTCATGGAGAAGAGCATCTGCTAAATGAATAAAATGTAAAAAGTAGGTTATTATATTAGGCTAAATGTAGGCTCTGCATTGTTCTTTGAACAGTTTATAATGATGGTGAATTGAAGAACCTATAATGTATCTCTGCTTCTGAAATTATACAAGGCCTTCAGAACGCATGCTAAAGACTGATAAGTACATGCCTAGGTGCTTGTGCCACTTATAAAACATGTTCTTATTTGTTCCCGTCAGAGCTTAAACATGCATCCTGCTGGCTGCCTGCTGACGCTACTAAGCCTGGTGGGTGTTGTTCGGCCCAAGGATGAGAGACCAGATGCAGAGGTTATTCATTGTCAAAGGAAAGCGAAAAAGGATCTCCTGCCTCAGACCAATCAGGAGTCTGATTAGAGGATATGTTATTCGTTTATGATGATGATGCATTAACATGTAATGACAAATGTTAATGATTGATTACTGAATGATGTATTAATGTGACTAAAGTGTCTATTGCAAAAATGTTTATTGTCTCATACTGCCTTGTATTCTTAAATGTCTCAGACAGGGTTACCAAGGACGCAGTGAGGTAGTGATCTTAAAATGTCTGATCCACTCTGTGACCTTTTTGGAATCACTGAGGACAGTCTCCACAGTAGTTTAAAAGAAGTCCAGCTAGACAAACTCTATTCCGAGCTATTGTGAGCAACGTGTCCAAGAAAGTCAACTGTCAGGGTTCCACCCTGACTGGACTATGTTCCGGCTCTGCCACCCCCTCTAGTGGCCTGTGGGCGACGTGCCCTTCACCGTCACTAATCACCCAGTCATCAAGCACACTGCCAACTGTTCGCACCTGTCCCTCATTACCTACTCACCTTCCCTACTTAGGTTCCTGTTTGCTCACCCCCCAGTGTCGATTGAAACAAGATACTATGCAGATCTCCACTGCTACGTATAGATGTTTTGACTACTGCGTTACATTGCAGCCTTTTGGCTTACAAGCCTTATTTTCGTCATCGGGAACTATATATGTATTTACACACATATATTCCTATCACCCTCTGACTACTCCTACTACCACTACTGGACAATTCGCACAGCTCGGTTATCCGAGCACTAAGACGCTATCCCTGAAGTCGCGCGTTTGGATCTTACCCTTCACTCCGCGGACACCGCATCCTTACAGAAACTTAGTAATTTCTGTCGCCATCCAAACTCCCAGGTCTACAGGCCCCTGTTTTTTTTTCTTTTCGACAGTACAGTATCTAGTACTGACCTGCCAACAAGGACAGTGGACTGGTTAATCCCAGAGGAGTTTTAGACCACTCACTCAATCAGGGACGTTCTAAGACAGTGGTTCTCAACCCATTCCTCAGGGAACCCCAGCCAGTCTGGATATTTGAACTACCCTTTAGCTAGCACACCTAATCCTCAAGCCCTTGATTAGTGTATCTGCTGTGCTTGTTCAGGGCTGCAGCTAAGATGTGGAATGTCTGGGGTTCCCTGAGGAATGGGTTGGGAACAACTGTTTTAAGAAGATTCTGCTATTATGCGTCTTGTTGTTCAAAACCAAAAAAAAAAAAGGATTACCATGACAGACGGGTCGAGGGCCTCAGCACAAGGCCTACTGATTCGCTCCATGTTGGAGGAGCTTGATGGGAAGAGTAGGGACAGTAATGTTGGCTTGTGAACACGCCAGGCAACATCTTCAAAGTCCTCCTGCTCCATCACCTCCTCCAGATCCAGAGCTTCCCAAGTGATAATTTTAGGAAATCTTTCTTTACCAGGCACTCAGATGTCAAATAAATGGTCTGTTGATAGAGATTTTACTGTTATTAGGAGTTCTGTAATAGATATGGGTAAGTCTTTAACTTATTCTCAGGTGTCCAAACTCATCACTGCCAAAGTAGACACTGCTGGAGATAATTCAAAGAAACGGTAATGATAACAATTCTCTTACAAGAAGACTTTTCTCATGAGCTCACTGAAAAGCCTCCTTAAGAGTCACAATACACCCCAGGAACTGTTTGTGCCTGCCAAAAAGGCGGTGACAGACCCAACTCTTTTGAAGCTGAAGACCAGATTGAAGAGTTCTGAACAATTATCTAAGATTCAATCTGAGCTGGAGTACTCCTGTACTAAGGAGTAAGAAACAATTTATTGTAAAAGATTTTATTATCAGGCATCCTCTACCACCATTTAAAGCAGTGTTTCTCAAGCTTTTTTGGTCCAGCGCCCCCGTCAAACAACATGTAGGCTGATTGCCCTGAATATGAATGCTTATTATTTGTATTGTTGTTATGATTGTTATTGTTGTTGTTACGATTGCTATCATTAAAAATCATAAAAAAACAAATTATTGAATGACAAACCACAGAAGTGTGTTTCTAAGGGAACAGCAATGCCATGTGAATAGAGATTATATTTAAAGGTGTAACTGCAGCCAATCAGAAACAGTTAGCAATTTAACATTCAAATCTAAATTAAACAAGATGTGAGGGACTTATTGCCTCACTTGGAAAAAAATTCACACAATAAACACATTAGAAGTTGTGGATTGGTTGGATAACATACAAAGCCATAACTAAGGTATTAAATTGAATACTGAATGCATGCTTTATGGTTCTGGGCCATTTTTCCTGATATGTTGCTTTTGAATACCACTTCAAATTAAATCTAAGACCATTTCCACAACAACACCCCATCTAAATTAAACATAATTACATCGACTAATGTTCCCAACGTTGTGTGGGAGCAGCAAGCCTACTGGTAACTTAAGTTA
>JACXGK010000164.1:92048-146092 GCA_016801125.1 Novumbra hubbsi | reverse complement strand
GCTACAACATTCCACTGTGTCAGTCTGACCATAGTTACAGGGGGATGATCACCTTGCTACAACATTCCACTGTGTCAGTCTGACCATAGTTACAGGGGGATGATCACCTTGCTACAACATTCCACTGTGTCAGTCTGACCATAGTTACAGGGGGATGATCACCTTGCTACAACATTCCACTGTGTCAGTCTGACCATAGGTTATACATGTAATACTATGAAAGGGTTATTTGGACTGTCTTTGCCTTTCTGCGTTTGATTTCTAATTGCACGGTGACCAAAGCTGAGACTGGCTCTGGGTTTTTATTGGTTGAGAGCTCGTACCGCACGTGTTGCTAATTAGGTGATAGACAGACAGGCTGGGGGTGTGACCCGGGATAGTGTGACAATACTTTCCTGTCTATTACACTATTATCCAAAATATTGTTCCCAAAATATGAAAGTACAACTTTGTTTGCACCCTTGATAGAGATAAGCAAAAATGGTTGTATGAAATAAACAGCACAGGTAATGAGCTATATTGTCATTTTCCACATTTTCCAAATTCCAGAGGCTATATTAAATGACAAAAACAACATTTTCTAGATCATAAAAGCATTTCCAATATATTTTCCAAAGTATTGTCAACCTCTCCTTGTGCTGGGCTTTTTCATATTTTTTGTTAGATTGGAAACATTGGAAAACATACCATTTCTCCATACTGAACATTTCCAGATCCCTGAGCTCCTCCAGTCTGCGCTTATGGACTGGCCTCTTCAAATCAAAAGGATTTTAATCTGGAAAGTGTGGTAGCCATTGCATTTTCATGTCACTTAACCATTTCTTTGTAGATTTGATGTGCAAACAGCCTGCTGGCCGGCGAAACCTGGACTTTGATTTTTGACCTTAACAGGACAAGTGGAAAAAAGAAGTATTAAAGATACATCCCATACTTTACAGTACGTTTTATGCTAGTTTTTATGGATCCTTCTTTCAACACCAAACCCACTAGTTGCTTGTGTGGTTAAAGAGCTATATCTCTTAGGTTCACCCTCAAACAAGTGCTAATGCTGTTAAGCAACAATTTGTTGTTTAGCAAAACAATTCTAAAATGTTCCTAAACTTTGCCATTCAGCTTTGGAGACTTTGTGACCCCAAGATGCAACCAAGTTCTGTAACTTTTCAGCTGCGATTTTTGGAGCACCTTCTTTACTTCCATAACTACCTCATTGTGAAAGATTCCTTTGCATTGTCTATCACCGGTTTTGAACATTATTGGTATTGGTTCATTGTTTGTAGTTTGTTCATACCCATTGCCTAATTTATGAAAGTCACCAACCATTTGTTTTCTTTCATTTGTGAGGTATTTGCATTTCCCCTTGGTCACAGTTGGTGACAATTACCTATTTTTTACATCCCACTAAAACAGGAACCCATGGAAGATTCATGGGTTCCATGGAGCTACTACAGGAGGTCTTTTGGATGATCTCCAAAAATATTTATTTCAATAATAATATTTCTATTATTATGAACAGTATTTGGTTTAGATTTTTGGCACAATTTTGAAAGATTTAAAAGATGAACAAGGGAAACATATGTATTAATGTAAATAATATAGCTGACACAGTAAGGTTACTAATTACACCCTCTACAATTAAACAACCAAGTGAGCTGCATTGGCCAATACATAAAACAGGTCTCTGGATTGCCTTTTGGCTTGGGTGGGGTTCCCTGGACAAGAACATTTTGAAGACCCCTTTTATAGTTCATTAATGGGAATATTGCTAGTTTTTGGCCACCACGTGGAAGTAAGCTGTACTACAGTAACAAATTATTCAGACCAACTCTCCACAGCAAATCAATCAACTTACAGCTGTAAAAAAGCGAAAGCAAATTAGTTTGCAGAATTAATCCCTACACAAAGCCTGCAGGTTTTCTCTTCCACCTCACTATTCATTTAACCAAACTTGTGTCCCAGGTTAAATTAGTCCCTGATTAGCATGTTGCAAGAAGAACCGGCTTCAAGGTCCAGAGTTCAGTTTGAGGCCCCTGCAATATTTAGTGCTTGTTTTGTCCCTTGAACAAAGAATTAAGTGAACTTTAAAGAATTTACCATTCAAAAGGGTCACTTTTTGTCCTCGTTTTTCATTTACTTGTTTTTTTGTTTGAATAGGAATATATATAGCAGAATGAACTGGAAATAGAGGTTTGAAATAATTATTTTTAACAAAATAATGTTTGTGTGCTTCAAACGTATTTTTCCTTGCAGCAATTACAGCCTTGCCAACTTTTGTCATTCTAGCGGTCAATTACACTGCTCCAAAGAATTAAGGGAACAAGTAATTACCACAGTATAATACCAAGTCAATTACACTACGGGGACATCAATCTGTCCAGTTAAGAAGCATAAGCAATTGTGAATCAGTGTCCTCTGGTTTGGTGCAAATGAAAGTGGCAACATGTGCACTGGAGAGGCAACAGCAAGACAAACCCCCAATAGAGAATGGTTTTGCAGGTGGCGTTCTCTCCTTATCTAGTTCGGCTAGTGGCTTGTCACTACTGGTAGCATGCGGTACCTGCAGCCCTTTCAGGTTGTCACGTCCATACGCGCCATTCCAAGATGGTTTGCTATGCCTCCCCGTGCAGTCTCCAGAGTGTTAAACAAGGAGAGCTGGACAGGCCATAGAAGGGCATGAACCCAGCAGCAGGACCGGTATCTGCTCCATTGTGTGAGCACTGCCACTGTGTATGTTTCTGATCAAACTGCAACAGGATCCATGAGGGTGGCATGAGGGCCTGATGCCTTCTAGCGAGACTTGTGGTCACAGCCCAGCACCATGCAGTTGGATTGGAATTTGCCAGAGAATACCAGAATTGGCAGGTCTACCATTGGCGTCCCGTTATCTTCACAGGTGTGCGCAGGTTCACACTGAGTACATGTGACAGATGTGAAAGAGACTGGAGACGTGTTGATGGTTGGTCTGATCAGTGACAACGATGAGTCAGACTACAGAGAGGAGGTCAAGTACCTTGTGGCTTGGTGCACAGACAACAACCTGGCCCTCAACACCAAGAAGACCAAAGAACTGATTGTGGATTGCAGGAAGTCTAAAGGCTGCATCCGTGCCCCGGTCCTCATTGATGGGACCATGGTTGAACTTGTGGCCAGCTCCAAATTCCTTGGTGTCCACATCTCCGAGAACCACCTGGTACTTCCACACCTCAAGCCTGGTGAAAAAGATACAACAGCGTCTGTACTTTTTAAGGAAGTTAAAGAAGGCCCGTCTTTCTACCAACATCCTGGTAAAATCTTTTTGCTGCACGGTCAAGAGCATCCTGACTAACTGTGCCACGGTTTGATACAACATGTTCTCTGCGGCCGACCGGAAGTCCCTGCAGCGAGTGGTGAAATTGCCCAGCCCATTATTGGTGTCCAGCTCCCTGCCATTAAAGACCTCTAGCACAAGCGCTCTCTGCGGAGAGCATGTGGCATCAGGGACCCCTCACACCTGAGTCACAAACTGTTTGCCCCAACTGCCTTCTGGCAAACGTCACAGTTTCTTCACAGCTACTGTTACCCTACTGAACTCTGTGTCCCGAAGCTAGTCTTAACTCCTCCACTACCTCCTACTCTACACAAGCTACCCTATTCATTATTTGCCATTTGCACAATGCATAACGTTTGCACTGCCAACTGCACATCTGCACTTTGTACATTGTTATATTGCACATTACCTAACGTATGCCATTTGCACATCCATACACTGCGCTTCATTTATAGGCCCATACATTGGAGCATCTGTACACTGACACACTGCCCTGCACAACATTTTTGCACAACATTTTGCTCTGCTCTTTTTTACACTGCTCTTTTTTGCACTTCTGGTTGGATGCATACGGCATTTCGTTGTACTGTACTTGTACTGTTCAATGACAATGAAGTTGAATCTAATCAAATGTAATCTAATGAACCTGATGCGGCTTGCAACATCATTCTGGATGACCGGTTTGGTGGTGGGTTAGTGATGGTCTGGGGAGTTCTTGATCCTCGGAGGGCCATTAGCCAACCGTACTCTGACTGCATTTAGGTACGGGCCTTTGTCTGACAAATGTTCTTTGTGATCAAAACACCTCAAACTTTGTCTGTCCATAACACTTTCTGAGATTAGGCTTTTTCTTTTCAACTCTGATTAAAAGTCCAGCATCCTTTAATCGCCTTTTCACTGTGGACGTTGAGACGGTTGAATTCCGATCCTTTTTCATGACGCTGCTAGTGGAGGACCAGTGAGATGTCTGTTTCTCAAACTAGCCACTCACCTATTTGTCCTCTTGCCCTGTTGTGCCCTGATGAATTTGAATGCATTCGAAATGTTATGTATTATAGGTATAATTAAACCTTTGCAAGCTGTTAATAAGGACTGCATATACATGCTTCATAGATCATCATAGGCTAATGTCTTTCTGTGTCTTGTGTGTGTGTGTGTGTGTGGTATTTGTCAAGTCGTACTCATATGGGCACACAGACCTTTTAAAACATTGCCTCATTCGTGGTGCTGAATGTCTGGGGGTTGGTTTTCCTCTGCATTATATGTGCTTTGTTCTGCCATCTCTGCTCTTGGTGCCCACATCCTGCCTATAACGCCCACGGCTGCTGTGTTGGCACAACTGGCTATTGGATTCAACCTGATGGAATCAAGGGTGGGAACAAATTTCACCAACTCTAACAGAGGTGTTTAAGGAGGAAAAATCATGTACTAAGCACGGTTACAAACATTACTGTGCAGTGGATAGCAAAAGTTCGAAAACACACAAAAAAATATTACTTCTTGTAGATCTTGTAACCAACAATATATATATATATATGTGAAAAATAGATAATTTCTCTTACAATAAGAACAAAAAGAGAACAGTCAATCCCTTTAAAAACAGAGGTTGTGACTAAGTTTACATTTAACCCATAACATTGCTGAAAATCACAGTACCTGACATCATTTGAAGTGATTCTTAGTAGTCTAAATAAAATACGTTTTCTTGGCTGCGTAGTGTCGAAATACAATCTTGTCATTTAAAAACCTCAGGGAAAGTTGTCTGTTCCACCTATATGGGCACAGTCAATTGCAACCACATTCATTGATAAAGCTTACCAAATGTTATAAATCACCAAATCATTCTTTTAAATCGTCAGTAATAAAATGTTCTTCTGCAGAAAAAGTTAGTATCCCCAAACATTTACCATCACACAAAATTACAAAAATTCAGATTCCAAAAGAACTGTTTGGTGGAAAGCCAAAATGGCAATGACCTGAACATCTCCATACCCGTATCAACCAAGGGATAACTTGCAAAAGCAAAGAACAATGTCCTGGAACGGCCCAGTCAGAAGCTGGGACTCTATCCTATAAGACGTCTGTGGACGAACCTAAAGAAGGCTGTGCACATGAGATCCCACAGCCATTTCTCTAAGAAAGGAAGATTGGGATGAAATTGCAAAATCCTGGTGTGACAAATTGATATAGGCCTACCAAAACAAACATACTGCTTTAATCCAAGAACAAGGTGCAATCAAGGTGTTACAGTTGTTAATTCAGTATAATTTGACATATTATTAATTTGTTTTTGGGGGGTCACTAGTCAAGATCTAATTGTAAAAAATGTTTAAAAAAAGAGTGACATCATTTGTCCTGATTTCAGACTTAACATTAACAAAAGCAGCATTTACGGGGCAGTACTGGTCTGTAGATGTTGGATATCCACTGAAGTTGGGTATTTATAGCTTGTGTTTCTTTGTGGCAGTTTGTTTCAACATTCACAATCTAGAAAGGCTTCTAACATGCTACCCGCCTAAACCTCTTCCAACTCTTTTCAAACCGTTTGTGGAAGGAAGGAAGTTTGTGGCCTGTCATCCACATGCTTGTGTGCACACATACTCACACACACAGACACACACACACAACCAACCCCCAACCAAACAAGATCCATATTACATGCTATTGTTATGTGCTTGACACTGATAACGTGATATGCTATTGTAGTAGTCACATACATTTACATACTATTGGACATATATGTATGTGATGTCTCAAAATGATCTGCTTGCAGGTTTTGCCTGGAGTGAGAACTCTGGAGTGTTCCATGCACTCCCCCTGGCCTACCTCAATCCATAGAGATTGAGGTTATCACACAAGGGAAACGTACCTCCAGAAAAGAGACCCATTGAGTCAAGCACAGCATTTTGGGCTCGGCAACACAACTCTCCACACTCATGGTTGCCCCCATCAGCTAAAATCATGGATCCAACCATGGCCGAGACCTCCGTCCGCTTTATCGCCACTGCCTCCGGCATGAACTCCGCCACCGCAATCCCCCTTGTCGGCCTCACCACGGACACCGGAAGGGAGCGGGACAACAGCACCGCGTCAGGGACGACTCTCGCGGCTACCGCCATTACCGTGACGACGGCCAACGGGACGGGCTTGAACGCCACCGAGCCGGCACAGCTGCACCTGGAGGGCGCCGGGATGGGCATGGTGCTGGTGCCCTTTGGCATCATCACTGTGATTGGCCTGGCATTGGTCGTGGTGAGAAAGCAAATACTTTGGTCTTGGTCTAGTTTCCATGTCTACAAAATTAGGGGTCTTGGTGGTGTACGGAACGAGTGCCTTGCTGTTAGCTCTTTTATCAAATTAACAATGATGTGTGTGTCTCCCTGTCGCCCACTCCTAGATGCTGTATATTAGAAAACGTAAGAGGTGAGGAAATATACTGCAACTGCAAAGTAGTTCATTGAATTAGTGTTTATGCTCATTTTTGAAGAGTTCAAGCCAACATCATAGCGTTGACAGAAAACTCCCAGTTGCCCACACTGTTTTCGATGCTTATTACAATTCCAATTTCCTTTTGCCCTGTGTTCACTGTCCAGATTGGAGAAACTGAGGCACCAGTTGATGCCAATGTACAGCTTTGACCCGGCAGAAGAACAGGATGACTTGGAACAGGAACTGCTTGATCACAACCGGGATGGCAACCCTGCAGGACCCAATAACAAGGTACTACATTTTCTTCTTTGGCTAGCAATGTACACCCTTTCAATAAACCCTTTTTGGCTTCCAAGTAGAACCTTTTTAGTTCCAGGTAGAACTATTTGGGTTCCTGGCACAGCCCTTGGCAAGAGCTCTACCTGAAAACAAAAAGACGAATTGCATGGGGATAGCAAAACAACCCTTTTTGAACCTGCTCTTCATCTAAGTGTAAATACGCTACAGACCTCAAAAACTGTTACAATTAAATAATACAGGTTGTCTACTAGATCAGTGATGATGAACAGAAGTCTTGGCGGTTACTTTAGGTTAAGACTTCTCTTTAATCAGCTGCCGTGATCTAACTGTTCACTGACACACACATTTCTTAAAGTTTTTTATGTGAACTTATCTACAATGGTTTATGAATCTGCCGGCCCAAAGCATCCTTATATTTCTCCTACACACTTTTGAGATTATTGTTTACATTATCAGTTTCTATTCCTCACTTACATTAATTACCTTTTTCTTCATATTGTCTTTTAAGTTTTGACAGTAGATAAAATGCTAATGAGTTGTAAGTATAATTCTTTTGTTGTTCCGCATTCCTTACTATCCCATTCCAGAACACTAACATACTCCGTGTGGACTTTTCCGTGTTTACAACCCTTTACCATGAACTCACACAACACACTGAAGTGTAGACACACCATAACACTTTTTCCACATTTTGCCTGTGCCATCAAGTTGTTTACTTAAATTACTATTACTGTCAATTCACTGCTCCTATTGTGTCCTCCTTAAGTAATACATTCCTTTATTTCCTCTTTTGATTCCCATCGTATTTAGACGGTTCACTAAGAATTCATAATTAGCTCTGTCCAATAAGGGTACAGTAAATGTATGAAGTAATCCTTTCACTTAACCATTCGTTTCTTTCCCAACGCACATTCATAATTAATTGTATGAAAAATGTTAGTCACATTACAGCTTGTTCGAAAGCTGGCATATCTTTTATATATCATGGTCCATTTTTCTTCCCTCTTGTAGATGACCTCTCAGGGTACAATACAGAGGCCCAGTCGTCTGGTCTTTACTGACGTAGCCAACGTTCTCAATGCATAACAGCACGTTTACCTGCATGGAAGGAAACTGGGCAGAGTGGGTTCTAACAGTCCCATCATGGCAACTTGTCACTCAGGAAACAAAAGGACAACTGGACTTGGTTGAGGGAATTTTGACCTAAATTGTAGCACAGGCTTCATTGTTTTCAGGAAAACATGAAGATCTACAACTTTGTTGATAATTGCACATTGCCTCCAATTCTGGTCTTCGATACATAGTAACATGAACTAGTCTTGAACAAATGATTTTACACTGGTTGTTATTTGTTGGACAAATACTTGTGCATTGTACATTTGCTCTGCCTGTTGTGAAGTAACATTGGGGGCGGACTCCTGGAACTCTGCCCTTCTTTAATGAACACCGTATCTAGAACGTATTTATTATGATGTGTTCGTATTTTGTGGCTAAATGTAGACAACGACGTTTGAGCTTGAGTGCTCAGAAGAGGTACAGCTGAATGTTGCTTTTGTGGGGTGTTTATAATGGCAGTGGTAGAGACGTGCCGACGATGCTAATGGACGTTCTGCACTTTGTATGAGATGATCTGGAGGGCTCTTGTTGCTACAAGACAATTCCTGGGGAGCTGCAACCCAGCTAGTGTATACTACTGTACTGTAACACCCCCCACCCACCCCAGTCCACAAGTGTTCTTCATCTCCACTTTTGCCCTGAAAGTATAAAAGTAATAAAACAGCTGCACTGGTTGATAGAGGTTCACAACGTACAGCAGTTGGGCCACAACATTTCGACGACTACCTATTCCGCCGACATTTGACGATTTCAGTTAGGACAAACAAGAAGATGTGACACATTTATTGGTAAGAGACCTGGGTATCACCTCAATACTCATGCAAAAACACCATGATGGGAGACAGATCACAGGCAAACGTGACGACAGCCGTTTGAGTTGTGAATTCAAGATACAGTTGATTGCAATAAACAGAAATCGTCATACAGTACAAGATTAGGCTGAAACGAAAGAGATTTTTTAAACAGATTAAAAACACAAAGCCTGAAAACTGGAAATGTTACACAATAAGACAACCTAACACTGTTCAGTATTAAACAAAAACCCATGTACAGAAGGCATAAAACAGTAAAAAAAGTACATGAAATCCACTTAAAAGTGAATATATATACTAAACATATATATATCACTGTCATAAAGCAACAATGTCAATATAATATAGATAGTGGATATCATGATATGACTGAGGTATGACTGTGGGTAGCTTAAGAGGCACTTCTATTGACATCCTAGTACAGTACTTTGGGTTTATTTATACAGTATGCTGTTATGAACATAGTGAGATGAATGGACCTCTAATGTATTTTGCATTGCTATAAAACAATTGCAGAGGACAAGCAAAGTAGCTAAAACCAGTCTATCACTCCTTTGAGGGCTGAAGCTGACTTGTTTTAGAGGTAGTACACAGGGTACATGGCAAAGAGAGACAGTCTATGGTCACGCACAAACTTGGAACTGACAAAGAAACTAGATGCTTGGACATTCCCTAAAACGTTTTCACATTACGGGGAAATCTGAAACTATGTGTTAACTTTCACTATTTCTCGTCCCATGCTTACTTTAGTGACATAAATTTATCAAAGGGTATGAATGATGTAATCGATCTGGGTTATTCTCATGAAACCAGTTTCAATACGTCGTTGCAAGTGATTTTGGAACTAAGATGTCAAATATTTCGGGGAAAGTGAATGCATTACTGAAATGCATCGCATAACAATAGATTCTTGTAATATAATTACCAAACAAACACACAATTTGTTACTGTAGTCTGTCTATAAATTATACTAATGCAAATATAAATGGCATATTTGTACATTAACATTTAAAAGTAAGTTTACATTTAAAACAGTATATGTTAACATTGAATTCCCATGTAACTTCTTGTTAAAACTCAGACAAATTATTCACATAATTCACTGAATAGTTCATTCTTAAAAAACCCTTTTTCCCCCACTTGGCCTTCTCATTAATAAAATGGAGAAAAAGATCATTATTATTTATACAAGAATATCTTTTTTTTTTATTTTGTACTATATCTAATATATGATAAAAGGAAAGAAATAAAATCTATTGAATGGTACAGATGGTATCTTGAAGACCCGTGAGGACATGTGAGAATGTTTGGTCAAATATCACTTTTTCCACCTGTAGTGGGAAAGTGAATACTTTCTATCATTATGAAATAATGACAATCGAATCGTACCTAAAAAACCAAAATCAAGAAAAACTTTAGGGTTCACAGAGTTTGGAAAATAAAAACATGTAAAAGCTGGATGTATGTAACCACCATACAATACATTGAACTCAGTTAGATAGACCAAGTCAAATGTCAGGTATTCATCAAAACATTACCACTAAAGGCTTTTGCTGGAACTAACTTAAAGAGCATTTTAACACTGAAGTTGAACAAAAGGTTTAAGGCAGTGTGAGGCTTGCGAGTACAGTGTGTATGGGACTGTCCTGAGTAGGTAGGTATGTGTGTTTGTGTGTGCTCGTGTTCGTTTTTTGGGGGTAGAAGCTATAGTTCTCCTCTGCCTTCATGTGACTGAGGTAGAGTAAAAAGGCAAGGGGTCTGAGGTGAAATGAGGTCTGCATGAGGTTTGTGTGTCAAGTCATATGTGAATGTCAGAAAAACTTCAGATATACAAAATAAAAAAATATCATAACATCATAACTGAGTAAAATTAAACATGAATCACACCTGAAAAGCTATATGCATAGCTGAAGGCAAAAAGAATACCTGAGGTTTGAATGTGTACAGTGAGAGAAATGTATTAGAAACCAAACCTGAGTGTGGTGGGATGTCAAGTCACTGTTGACTGTGTTCATTTTAACCGTAATGTCAAATGTATTCCCATTCTGATGTACAGTATATCTAACAAACTGCCCCCAGGCTTCTTCACAATCAGGACAGGTGTCTACATTGGAGTCCCGGATGATAACAGATTCAAAACATGACTGTAAAGTAATGTGATTTAAGATGCATCCCCCTCCCCATCGTCCCACTCACACACACACTCACACACAAACACAGCATAAAATAATCTCATTCATGAAATAGGGTAGTCAATCTGAATAGCCTCACCCACAGAACAAATCCTAAATAATCAACTGACCCAGGCAATATTCCTAAGTGACCAAGCCTCAGAGCTAGAAAGACTAGGCAGAGTAACTAAATTTGACCTACTGTTCTAAAAGACAGGGGGCTATAACGGGTTGTTTTGGAATACTTATGACAGTGGAGGTTGGACTATTTACTTCCATGTCTCTTCCCAAACCTTGAGGTAGTTCGTTTGACATATTGTCTATTCCTGAGTCAGCGCCTGAGATACTGAAGCCTCCGCAGGTAGAGAATGGGTCTTCGAGGGACCCTCCTCAAGTTCTTCTGAAGGACCCTGTTAGAAGACAAACAATGATAGAAATGAGAAACACGGAGGAGGCGATCGACTGGCAGGTTGGTCTTAAATTCTTCTGCTGCTTCTTCGTTCCAACAAATATTTTTATTGTTTTTGGTTGCACAAAAAGTTCTCAGTGATTGGAACTTCAAAAGGTCAAAGTCAATCAGAAGGTCAAAGTCAAGGACACAAACGATTAGCATGCGATTGCTTTCTAGAATCTGTCAGCACCAACCAGAAACGTGACATTTTAGCTGAAGGTATGCGTTTGTTTAACCAGCCAATAGGTGAGTGATAATGACAGAGCGTTAATGTGGTTGCTTGTGTACACTCATAAATATTGTATTCAAATTACAAAATCTATATAAAATATACATATCTACAGAGAATAGATATAACTGATAAATACAGATCACTGAGCCAATAATTTCAAATGTCAAAAACCGCCTACTTTTACCGGTAACTTTTACAGGTAGAACCAGTCTCAGAAGACAAGCAGGTGCATGAAGTGAAATAAGAACAACCTCAAATAAGTTAATTAAGTGAAGATATGTAATAAGAACATTGACTTTGAAACTAGTGGATTTGATTTGGAATTGTTTTATTGACTGTATTAGTTTTGATTTGATCTAACTGTGAAACAAAACTTTAATTTGCTAAGCTGATGTAGCTATAGTGATACAGGATGTTCTAGTATTAGTTATTGAATTGTTTGTTGCGGATCAATTGACTACACAGCGTGATCAAATATTTGATTTGCTTTCTCTACAATCTTTCCATATTAAGCTGTTGATGTTGATATTTAAAGTATAAACTGTGTCCATGTCTGATTGAAAATTACTCTCCGCTGCAGATGCGGAACCTACTAGTCTATAAGGTATTTTAGTTCTAAACCCAAATAAGTGCTACACTTGCATCCTAGTATATCTGTAATGAGTAATTATATACTCGTATGAGTGTAAAGGAGTGATTCTGCACAAATTTGGAAATAGGCTGGCTGTTTGAGCAAGTAGCGCTTCAGGGACAAGACTTATGTTAGGAAACCAAGAAGACAGATGAAGGGCGGTTGTATCAGGTTTCCCCTTCAGGGCGTTGACTCATTTTCCCCTTGCGTGTTTGCGTCTGAAAGAGGAGAGCCTGTCTAACGGTTTCAGTTTTTAGTGTTTTAACTTCTTTGAAAGTTGTTTCTGCAGTGGAGATTTTGATAAGATGGATGAGGATGTGAAGCGACAAGGGCCTCTTCGTGCCAGCGTTTTAGCGTAATCCGTAGATTTTATTTTTAAAGGCACGGTATGAACAGAAGTTTCTGGTGAGCTCCACCACGGCTCAGGTCTTCACTATATTCACCTCAGTAACGGTAGTGATCAAGGACAATAGGTAAGAATAGAGAACAACTCTCAAGAAACAGTCAAAACAACACACAATATTATCAATTATAATGTACAAAACATGTTTCTTACCGTCATTTCCTGCACTACATGAACTACTTTCTGGGGCTGCGGAGAAGAATACAAGTGACAGGAAGCGAAAACAGAAGAAACATAGGAGAAAGGCTGTTTAATCAATCAGTCTCTATTGCAGTTTAGTGGTGGGCAACTCCAACGCTGCATTGCCTGAGTGTTTGGCTTGTAATCAGTGACATCAGTTGAAAGGAGGCTGTCAATAAAAAAAGACTGAGGGCTACTAGAGTTGTACATAAGACAATCAATGAAAATAATGACAGCTCTACTGAAGTTATACATAAGACAATCAATGAAAAGACTGAGGGCTTTACTGGACTTATACATAAAACAATCAATGAAAAGACTGAGTGCTCTACTGGAGTTGTACATAAGACAATCAATGAAATGACTGAGGGCTCTACTGGAGCTTAACATAAGACAATCAATGAAAAGACTGAGAGCTCTACTGGAGTTATACATGAGACAATCAATGAAAAGACTGAGGGCTCTACTGGAGATATACATAAGACAATCAATGAAAAGACTGAGGGCTCTACTGGAGGTGCACACAAGCAGAATAAGAAGTGGCGTTGGAGCCTATGGTCTTTAGATCTGTGTGGAAGGGTGAGCGTGTGTGTGTTAGTTACATACCCATTTCCTCGGTCGGCCCCGGGGTCTTTTCTCTCCGACTTGTTCTACTTTCTGACCCAGAACGAATGGAGAATAAAGGAGATTACTGTATTGATTATTATGTAGACATATGGTCATGTCTACACTGGAAACATTGAAATAAATAGTGAATTTAGGTTTCAACCAAATAATTGAGACTATTTTAAAATCAGTATACCAATGTACCTTCGAAGAACCTTAAAAAAAAAGAGTACATCTGGAATGTTTTTGACTATCCAAGACTGGACTCATAGAGTTCCCAGTTACACTTACAACTGTGTTTGCTTTGATTCATATATTGTTCCATCTCTTTAGCTCCTTAAAAAAATTGTTATTCAAATTAAATGATTTACCACAGTACTATCTCATTACCACATTAAGTAATGCTGATAAACTCTTTGCACTGACTCAGATCTTTTTTAAGCATTCAGCAAAAGTTGTCCAGTAAACCAATGAATCTTTCGACATATTTTATTCAGAGGAGTCCATAACATCCAGAGCATTCAGCACTCCCTACCAAAGAACAATAAACAAAAAAAGTCATGTATCCAGTCAACATAAGGGGCTTATTGCTGTCATTTGTGACAAAGCCTTGTAAAAGAGCTCATCAATTGAAGAACTCTGTTACTGGTTGGCATGCAAATAAAAAGTTTTGCTTGAAAATGAGGTCTAGTTCCCGCTGACTTGACTGTGAGCTACTTTGACTTGACAGCTGTATGGGTAATGAAGACATATCATCCAAGAACTTCAGTGCAAGGTTGGAGTACCGTATGTTTTGCTTCTATAAAGCGGTCCAATAAAGTTCACCAGTCAATAAATTGCATTCAGTTGCATTTTTAGAAAGTAATTGCTGCCAGATATTTAAACAATGAAATTCTACAAGTCTGAAATTAAGAGTGGGTTGATATATCACTAGTTACAAAAACATAATCAATTGGCCTGTAGAATACATTAAAATAGAGTTTATTAATAGTAAATTCTATATTATACAGACCACATTATGTTTTCATGTGACATTAACATTGCTTGATAAGTGCTTATAATTCCTATATGATATCAAACCAGGTTGGGGATTTTTGGTGTTTTTATCCACCTACATTGGACTTAAACTTCAACTTTTAAACCGTCCTAATAAAAGATGAGAATTTGTTATTTATTGATGAAATCATCATTATATTTACATAATAAAACAAAATTTTCAAAAAATAAACCTGCATGGATAATGACGGGTTCAGTTCATCTTTGTTTATGAAAGAATGGGAAAAATGTAAAAAAATGTAGTTGTGTCTCTAAAATTGCACACTTCTGGTGCAACTCAGCCAACATACAAGATTAGGGGAATAGTATTGATTATGTGATTAGATATTAGTTTTGATTGTGACAATTTACCTTTTATTTTTCTAAAGCCTAAATAAAAACTTAAAGGGCATTTCAACATCTTGTTTATCCCCCCAGTATAATATATTCCAGAGAGTTTTGAGTTTCATGTGCTAGTTGGCAAAATTGCGGTAAATTAAAGTATAGCGTTTGTGTACCAGGAGACTGAAACTGTTTGGAAGAAGAGTGCAGTATTTAAGAAGAGATGTTTTGGCAAATCTACAGTAATGTGAAAAAATTAGGACCAGGCATTAAATATTTAGTTATTTTTTAAGAAATATGGAAACAATATTTGATCTTCCAAACAATATATAAGGGCAATGTAATTAAAGCCAAAACAATGATGTTTTAACCGTAATATCATTTATTTAAAAAAAGATGTACAAAAGATGCCATTTCCTACTGAGGTAAAAGTTGGGGCACCCTATGTTCTAACAACTGGTATTGCCCACCTCGGCTGAAAGAACCTCAATTACAGCTTGTTTCAAATCACCCTGCAGCATCTCAACAGGATTAAGATCCAGGCTTTGACTTGGCCATTTGTTTTTTCTATTTCTTTCCTTGGTGGATTTACTGGAATGTTTTGGGTGATTGTCATGTTGCATAGTTTACATCCGCTTCAGCTGAAATTGGTGGACAGATGGTCTTACATTTTCCTCAAGCACCCTCTGATACAATGAAGAAGTCATAATAGATTCTTTGAGTGAGCTGGCTAGGCTTCAAAGTTCACAGGTATGATGTTCTTGCGCTCAAATACTGTCTTTGGTTTGCACCACACATGTCTACTGTTACCGTGCCCAAACAATTCTGCTTTGGAGTCATCTGTTAAAAGTACACCGTTCCAGAATTCCTGGTCTTTGTCTAGGTGTTCTCTGGCAAAGTTTTTTGACAGCATGGTTTTCCACACGCAGTCGCTTTCTTACAATAGATGCATGTACTTTGTCATCAACTGTGGCATGAGCTACCCGTAGATCCCGAGATCACATTTTAGGATTGTTGGAGACTTCTCTAAGTATTTTGCTGTCTACTTTTGGGGTAAACTTGCTTGGACAGCCTGACCTGGGCATGTTAGCAGTTGTTTTAAATGTTCTTCACTTTTTTTACAAACAGTGGAATGGCTGATGAATGGCTCAGAAAGAAAAAGTTCTGGAATAGCCCAGTTAAAGCCTGGTGTCACGGCTTTGGGTAGGTGCAGGAACCAAATGCAAACATATGCGATGTAAAGAGCTATTTAATGAGAAAGGAAAACTGTACTTATAAATAAACAGCCGCATGAATTCCAAAGAAAACAGTGACGTGATGAATATACTACTAACAATACAACATCAATGAACCACACTAACAGACGAAACAAGGACAAACACAAACCATTAAACAAACTAGGAACAGGTGTGTGATTGAGTCCGGGGTGTGTGCATAAAACGGTACGACAGTGTTCACCAGCGCAAAACGTTGCTGCGCTGGCTAAAATGTAACAGTACCCTCTCCAAAGGCCCGGCCACCAGAGCTGGACCCCCACCTGCAAAAACCTGCCTAGGTGGCGGTTCTGCCGGTTTAGGCAGAGGGGGCGGTTCAGTCATGACAGACCAAGGGACGGCTCCCAGGCGCGGAGCAAGGACAGGGGAGGACAACGTCCAGTCCGTGGCGGGCTCTGGAGGCGGCGGCCAGTCCGTGGAGGCCTCTGGAGGCGACGGCCAGTCCGTGGCGGCCTCTGGAGGCGGCGGCCAGTCCATGGAGGCCTCTGGAGGCGACGGCCAGTCCGTGGCGGCCTCTGGAGGCGACGGCCAGTCCGTGGCGGCCTCTGGAGGCGACGGCCAGTCCGTGGCGGCCTCTGGAGGTGACGGCCAGTCCGTGGCGGCCTCTGGAGGCGTCCACCAAACACCTGCAGGCACAGACACATAACCCGATGCTGGCCCGCCGGCCTGATGCCGTGGAGCTGGCACTGGAGCCCCGTATTCCGCCTGGAAATCATTGGAGGAGAGAGGGTCTAAGCCCCATTCCAACTTCCATCCACAGTCCTTTTCCGGCGGATAAAATGAGCATAATGTTGCTGGTTCCAAGTTTTGGTAATTCTTTGGGTGCAGGAACCAAACGCAAACAAATATACTACAAACAATACTACATTAACAACAATGAACCACACCAACGGACGAAACAAGGACACATATAAACACAAACCATTAAACAAACAAGGAACAGGTGTGCGATTAATGAGTCCGGGGTGTGTGTACAAAACAACGGTGCAACAGTGTTCACCAGCACAAAACGTTTCTGCGCTGGCAATTATGTCAAATCCGGAACTTAATCCTATTGAGATGCTGTGGGGTGTTTTGAAACAGGCTGTGAAAAAAACTCACAAACCTAAAAAAAATCAGGAGTGGGAAAAACTTTATCCCTGTTGATGTCAGAGACTGGTAGACAGTTATAGGAAATGTCTTATGGAGGTTATTTCTACCAAAGGGGGCAATACCAGCTATTAGGTCAAAGGGTGTCCTAACTTTTTCCTCAGTAGGAAATGGCGTGTTTGTAAATTGTTTGTTAAATAAATTATATCACAGTTAAAATGTTAAAATGTAATTTATTTTGTTCAATTACATCACCTTTATAGATATTGTTTGAAAGAAGATGAATATTGGTGATGAACGGTGCCTGGTTTCCTCCAGACATGATGCTGCCACCACCATGCTTCACTGTAGGGATGGTGTTGGTCAGGTGATGAACGGTGCCTGGTTTCCTCCAGACATGATGCTGCCACCACCATGCTTCACTGTAGGGATGGTGTTGGCCAGGTGATGAACGGTGCCTGGTTTCCTCCAGACATGATGCTGCCACCACCATGCTTCACTGTAGGGATGGTGTTGGCCAGGTGATGAGTTCAATCTTTGTTTAATCAGACCATGTTTTCTAATGGTCTGAGAGTCCTTCAGGTGCCTTTTGGCAAACTCCAGATGGGCTGTAATGTACTGAGGAGTGGCTTCCATCTGGCCACTCTACCATACAGACCTGATTGGCGGGGTGCTGCAAAGATGGTTGTCCTTCTGGAAGGTTCTCCTCTCTTCACAGAGCAATGCTGGAGCTCTGTCAGAGTGACCATTGGATTCTTGGCCCTGACAAAGGCCCTTCTCCCCCATTCACTCAGTTTGGCCGGGCGGAGTCCAGGTGGTTTCAAACTTTTGGCCAATGTGCTTATTGGGACCTCCAATGCTGCAGAAATGTTTCTGTACCCTTCCCCAGATCTGAGCCTCGATACAATCCTGTCTTGGAGGTCTACAGACACTCCATTGGACTTCATGGCTTGGTTTATTATATAGACAGGTGTGAGCCATGGCAAAGGCTGTGAATAATTATGTGAATAAATCGTACATTTCTTTGGAAAAAAAAACCTTTTCCACATTACCATTATAGGGTATTGTGTGTAGAAGTTTAAGGGAAACATTTATTTAATACATTTTGGAATAAGGCTGTAACATAACAAAATGTGGAAAAGGTGAAGTGCTGTGAATACTTTCCGGATGCACTATAATATTAAATATAGTATTAGCATATGATACTATCTGGAGAACCAGTGGTCCTCTGAAAACACTGCCCCACAAAGTATCCTAACTTGCCCTAGTGGCTAGCTGAGTAACTTGGTAGCTGAGCTACACTATGAATGAATGAGGGTCCAAATAATGGGTGGCTGAGAAATTGCAGGAGGTGTGTACTTTCTTTTTGGGGGGACTCTAAACTTTAGTTGGGCGAAAATGACTGTTGTTTGAGTTCTTTGGAATGAGTGTCACTGAGCCATTGTGAGTAATATATGTTGTTGCAATTGCCTAAAAGGATATGGCTTGACTACTGTAACATTATAGACATCCCTGAAAATGTCTATGCAGTCCTAGTTAGACAAAACATGGGTGCTCTAGTCATGCATTGCCATGGAAATATAACATTGGTATGGTGATGAAGCTGATGAAACACATTCTAACGTCTTATCAGCCGACACCAGACTTTGCTTACTGCGGATGCAGTGCACTACCTGAGTAAACGGTTATGATCACATGAACACATAATTTAGATGGAATTATTATTATTATTGAAATAAAAATGAAAAACAATGGTTTCTGACAGGTGTTGTTTGGATGGTATTTTGAACTCTGATAGTGGGTTTAAGTGACTAGTTTAAGTGACTAGTGGTTTTAAACGACTAGTATACATACTGTGTTGTTAGACACCAATAGGTTTTATTGCGTAGGCTGCATTAAGGCCAGTTGCATCTCAGAAAAGGTAAATGCAGTACAAAAAGGTAGATGTAATTTCTCACAATTGATTTTGTATGGTCACAAGTAATCATAACTGTATAACACCAAGTCAAATAAACGTCAGGGATATCAATCTGTCCAGTTAGGAAGCATAAGCAATTGTGAATCGATGTTACTTGTTTTGGCAACAGCAAGACAACCCTCAAAAATGTTATGTTTTCCCCCCCCAATATGGCCCCTTTAGATTACACAGGGAGTCCAGCTCCTCCAGGATGGTTTCTATAGACCGTTGTTATGTAACTTTGTTCTCAATGTACAGTAAAGATTTTGATCTTTAATATATTTGGTTCATTGAGACCCCGATGCGTGATTTAAGTGTTCCATAACTTTTTTTGAGCAGTGAAGTGCTCAAAATGTGCATTTCCTTTTATAGTTACTGTATTCAATGAGATTATGTTCAAGTGAGGGGACGGGCTGGGTCCATGACGTAGCACGCAGTGTCCCTCTGTCACGTTCTCTTTGAGAGAGACAGATTTTGACAGTCCATCACAATGTCAGGCAGCCCAGCCACATGTCGTAAGTGTGCAACACTGGGGTTATTTTGCGCCGCTAAAGGTACTTCCAACACTACACCAGAAGTTTTACAATGAAAACCCCACACTTGCCAATATGCTGTGTGCCACAAAAACCGTCCTCAATGACAAGCCATGAACATCACACCTAACTCAATGGTTTTATATTGTGCACAGAAAAACCCTACAGTTGTACTCCTACAGTAGTTCCTGTTAAGCGCATATTCACACTGGGTATTTTCTGTTCATCCCATATTTCAGAACTGTATCCATTAACATAAGATGATCTTACCTTGGGTGTGGCCCTAGGACCCTTGTTCTTGCTTCCCCTGGGTCGTCCTCGGGGCCTCTTCGGGGCAGGGGGGCCTGTAGGCTCCTGGGGAGAGCATAAAAGCACAATAATTACCAGTGTCCCCGATGATCTAAACAGCCAAATCTGTTCATTCCAGTTGCATTTCCGTGGTGAGGTGTGTTCCTGTGCAATGTGGGTGTGCGTGTTGTGAACGCTGCCTGCGATGTGCCGACCTGCTGCTGTTTTCGCGGACGTCCCCGGCCCCTGCGTGGAGGGGGGGAAGCCGGGGCTGCGCCTGGCTGTGGTGACGGCTCCTTGGTCCCGCTCATCCCTGCGTGTGTTCACCGGTACAGTGAGAGGAGGGTGTGGGCATGTACGCCCAGAGCTCAGGCCTCTTGGGGGTGTGGGGGTGGGAGTGGCGAGGGAGGGAGGGGCAGGCGGAGCCCTAATGGACAAGGTTTGCGTTGCCTGGGAAGTTAAAAAAAAAGGGCCTCAGGTACAGGTCTGTGGCACAATCACATTTGAGTCGTTTTACCGAGGTGGTGTGTGATCTTTGCACTGCACCGATCTGACCGCCGGCTTAAGAAGTTTATACAAACGTTCCCTTTTCCCTCTTCACCTCGTAAAATCTTAATAAAAGACCACACTGCTTTCGTCTTGCAGTCAATCACACTGCCAGTGTGAGAACTGCCAAATGGAACCCTTGGCAGAAGCCATTGCAGGTTCATTTGGACACAGACAGGGGTTTGGCGTATGTGGTGAAATTTGAGCTTAGTCTGCAGTAACTATAAGTAGCACAGATATTCATAACTCAATATCCAATCCAACATTTAGATCTAACCTATCCTCTATCCAGTCTCTACCGGTCATTATTGGTTATGTCTGCGGCTGTATATACAGAGTACACTGCTTTCAACACGAGCTTCTCAGTTACTTTGTATTTGTCACTCGAGCTCAGATAGGCCAATAAACAAATATCAACTTCCAAAAAAAATACAATAAAGTCTGCACTTTGCATACAGATAATGGAAGCTAATATTCTGTGCTATTTTGCACCTACAATTACTACTTTCGTTGATTTCACAAATAACTAAGGGCTACTTAATTTTACTTGATGATATATTTTAGTTTACATTTTCAATATATCATATAAACATATAACATTTCAATACATATGTATAACTAAATGCAAACGAATTTTGTTTAATATATTTTGATTGATTATCCGACAGTCCTAATCAAATCTAATTCCGAATGTCAAGCTCAAAGTCATGTACAGACCAATAAAAAAATTTATCTTATCATTTTTACACTACATTTTTTGTTTCACCAACAGCTGTATCAAAACAGGAAGGCAGCGGAAATTCTGTGTCTGCAAGAGTAGACAACGATGTTTGTAAACACACATTAAGTAGGTGAACGCATACTTTTGCATAGCATTAAACGATTCGTTTAACTCCGTTTTTTGGCAGTGAACTACAAGGAACTGAATGTACTTTTTCCCATATGGGCGGCAATTGCAACCATAAACACATTCTGTTTAAAACGACCATGTGTGGAAGGGATCTTACGCTCATGTTGTCACATCTTTAAAATGTAAAACTATCACAGCTAGTAGCATATAAATATCCCTAGAGACACTAGTTACCGCCACCATAACATACTGTTTCTGCAGGTAGTAGCGGGCTGCTGCCTATGGAGCAAAACATAACATAGGGCTGTTATATGCGCTACACTTTAGATCACACTAGACAAAAGTAAACTATTTATGCCTTTTAGTATTTTATAGCAAGCCTACAGACATACACGCCACCGAAAATACATGTTTGATTTTTATATGCAATTAGTTCTACAGTTATTACATAATCTGTATGGAGTCGTTTATTTTAACTTAGCACCGGTGCAAAAGCCGAAACCCATGTGTTTACAGCAAGAAACAGAATCCAGTGAGAGAGCAAGTCTTATCACATAGTTTCGAAGGACAGTTTACGTTTTTTTGACATTTTTACTTGATCTGAATTATCAGAATACACGATTGAGAGGTAACCCATTCATCTGATTTAATAGAAAAAGATTGGCAACAATTGTCGTAGAAAATGATACAATAACCTGTTAAGTACGTGTGAAATATTTCACCTACCTGGTATATTCTTAAGGTTTCTTAATTTTACAGTCGCCTTGAATAAATTGTAGCATGGAATGAACTGTCAATCTGTCTTCTTTCTTTCTAACCTCTTTTTCTATCTCTCTTCCCCTCCCTCCTTCCCTCTATCTCGGCCAGTCTGTGTGTGATCCCTTACGTTTGTCTGTCGTTTCCTCGTTTGGTCACGAATACCCTAGTTGAAGTATGATGGGGGTTGGAGCTGGAGCATATGAACATTGCATACTTTCTCTATAAAACCATGCTTCAGGAGAGCAGAGGGGGTGGGTAGGAGGGGTGAAACACGCCCCTAGCTCAGTGGACCACCCACTTGAGAGCGGTGGGCTTAAGCTACTAGGCTAGTAGCATGAAAAAAGTTTCTTAAATTCTCTACAAATAAATGAAAATGTACAATGCATAATGGAAATACAATTATTTTTGATGCACACGGTATATTCACGAGAAAAAGAGGCATTGGAAATACCTTGAACATAATAGCCACTTTTCCCCCATAACATTCTCAAAATCCACAGAAAAAGAAAAAAAAATTAAAAAGGCATCTTATAAAATTATTTTTAAATACAACAATTGCAATTAGAAGATGGCATGATGTTACTCATTTATAAACCCTTACTCAACTGTAACCTGCAGTTTAACCTCAGTCATATGAATATCTGATTAGTCATTTATTGTAAACCTAATTTTAGGAAAGTACAACCAACTGTCACTTAATCAGATCAAAGGCACGCAAATATTTCTTCAACTAATTACACATAAGTCTGTTTAATGATCTTGGTTTTATATGTAATTGTATTGGTATGATTAATGTGTAAATGTTTAGCTGTGGGTGCGTATCTATATCTGTTAGTTTGGAATAAGAAAGTACAAAAAAATGTGTCATTGTGTGTGTGTGCGTGTGTTATGTGTGAGTAGCGATAAAGAGAGGGAGAGTTGAGAAAGAGAGATAGAGTTAGTTCACTGGCTGTCGGCACGCTGGTGTGACTGAGAGTCTGCGATTCCGTTGGACTCTGATCTTGAGGTTTATTTAAGCTGAATTCCGTGGGCTCATCAGGACCGAGTTACAAAAATCCTCCTATAGAACCAGAAAGAATGTGCAGCGCATACAGTTCTGCATAAGGCACAAAGGCATGTCTTTAGAGGTGGGGGCAGGCATCAGAGACAGGCAGAGGAGGGATTTCTTTAGAGGCGGGGGGCAAAGAAGGTATTTTGGAGTTCCATTGGATACCGGACGGACGGACGAACGGTGGTGGTGGAGGATCTAGGAACTAGGAGCAGTTTTAAGGCTCTGGGAACTTTTAGGGAGCATGATGCCCTTCACATGAACATCCTGAGGTCACTGTGGCCTGGATCAATAACCTCTCATGATCATATGAATCGCTACCCCCCCCCCCCAAAAATTATATTCTTACGGCTCATATTGGGTTTGATTGCACAGACAGACAATTTGGATAACATGGCTATTTACAGGTTATATTTTGGCCATACAAACATAGAACAACACACAACAGAGTATTACAAAAACAAATATGGGGAACTTAAAAAGGGGGGTAGATCATGGTCGTGGATCACAATTAGGGGGTCATGTATTTTGAGCAAAGGAGACTGATAGTCAATTAAAGCAAAAATCCTTAGTTGCTACAATCAAGTCTGTACTTGAAATGGTACACCATACCCACTGAGTTATGAAAAAGATAACGTATAAATGCCCTACGAGGTTTAAAACAATGATGTAGAAACCATGGTTGGTCAGTCCACGCATCCAGAGCTCTGTCGGTTGAAACAGATTCCAGCCCCTCCCTCGATTTGACTAAAACACAGTGGGAAGGGCTCTGTCATTGTTTTCAACTAAGGATTCTAACTTGACTGTACATCCTGTGCAATAGAACCTAAACCCATTCAGTGGTTGGTGTCACATATCTTGGACTAAGCCATCTCCATGACCTTCTTGATCCAGTCCACGTAGACAGAGACTCGGATGAAGATGTTGGGCTGACCCGGGTGTCCGCAGCGCCTCATGGGGATGATCACTCCCTCCAGTACCCAGCAGTCGCTGTTCTGACAGGCCAGCGGGCCTCCGTAGTCCCTCTGTTGGTCAGAGTCAGGTCACTGTCAGGACGATTGGCACAGAGTACGTGTCACGTGATTTAAAGCGCCGCACGGGGTCACCCACGCCACGGGAGAAACTCCCTTAAGGATGGAATCAAGCATCTTAAAGCTTGTCGCGGTCGCGCGCTGACTCCGCCCCGACTCCGCCCCGACTCCGCCCCGACTCCGCCCCGACCTCAACCTACCTCGCAGGCACCCACCCCGCCCTGGAAGGAGTTGGTGCACATCTCGTTCTCCCGGACGCGACCCCGGAAGTATTTGTTACAGTCTTTGTTGCTCAGAACCGGCACTTGAGCTACGTTCAGCACAGAGTCATTCACCGAAGTGCCTGAGAAAGAGAGGGGAGATGGGGGGAGGCAGAAAGAGAGAGAGAGAGGTGGGCATTTGCAGAGCAGTACTGGAAATAAAAACACCATCTGTTGGTCCAGCATCTCAAAAGCTGTCTCGTTTCCACACTACATTAACGACGCAGATACTTCACTTTCAAGGGCAGAGATGATTGCGTTCTCGCTAAGGAAACTCATGAGTTTAGGTCCTAGGTTTCCCTTGCCAGGCTATCTGACCTGGGACAGATCAGGGATCTTGCCATTATGTGGCCATAGGGTGGTCTAACTTAAAGGGCCTTATTGTACAACAGGGGAAATGTGCAGATGGGGGAAGTATTAGGAATGGATAGAGATAAATATGCATGGGATGTCACTAGACGGTTTACATCCCACCTAGCTGAACGTTACCTTTTGTTTCTCCCCAGCCTGCAATCTCACAGAAGGTGTCATCTGGAACTATGTAGCGTTCCGGGGGCAAGCAAATCTGAGACACCCGCTCGTTAAACTGGGCTGGACTGAGGAAGAATATTAAGGAAGATTAGAATAGGGATTTAAATAGATTTGCTGGTAAATCGAATAGGAAACGATAACATCATGTGGTTTGTGTGTTTACGGACTGTTGCAGTTGCAGCATGACCAGCTGGGACTCTGAAGGTCCACATACAATCTTGGTCAGAGAGATAGTCTGCGGTTTGGCCTCTCCTTCTTGCGGGTTACGGAACAATGTCCCCATCATGGCTGAGTATCCTGGAAGATCTACATAACTGCCAGAGAGAACACACACTGTGCTTGACCATCCCATCATATTCCAGGGTTTATACTATTTCAGGTCATTTTAGGCTTTCTCAAAGGCTGGGTCTGTTAAAAGGTCCCAGGTTGTACTGTATTTTGTAACTACATTGGTGATTGAGTCATTTGAACTGATAACTAACAAATCTTACCAAGAGGAGAAACACTGCTTAGTGCTGATCACCCATTTGGAGCTAACCAGTGACCCTCCACAGAAATGGTTTCCTTTCCTACAAAACAAGGGTTAGACACAGATGTCTGCTGTAATTATTTTTGTGATAGGTTGGAAATACAACAACTTCCTTCCAAAATATGTGTTCACCACATGTATATTGTTAGGTCATGTCAAACAAATCTGTGTGAATTCATTATCATTTTTCTTCCGTCCGTGAAGATCCGTCAGACCCACCTGTCTCTGAGGCTGACTGTCCAGGGAGAGTTCCCAGGAACCCCCCCAACTATACGCAGCCTGGTCGCTCTACGATCATCTCTCTTCCCGCACTCATTAAACTCCACCTTCTCTGTGTGCACAAACACACAGACAAACGCATTTTAGAAACATCTATTCATGTGGTGAGACAAAACGTTATTCCCCTTTGTAAAAGTCCCTTTTTCCCAAACCCTAACCTTAAATTAACCAAAACCCCTACAAACTCCTGTTCGAACTCTAACTCCTAATCCTAAACCTAACCACTAAACCAGACTAAATACCTATATTTAACCTCTAAGATAGAAAAAGCCTTTGCCATCCTGAGGACCAACAAAAGGTCAACAAAACATCAAACTTTTCTTATTTAACTATTCTTGCAGGGATTTATCAATCTCTTCCGGGTTGGTACACTGAGAAATTGTACAAATAGACACACACTTCAGTTAATGAGAAAAAGTATATATGTAAATCCCCTTCCAGATAAATAACATATTATTCATTCCTGTGGCAGATTCCATTAGCAACTCACCTGCTGGCTCAATGATGGACACTTTCTCTCCAGCTGTTCAAATAACAACAAGCAGAATAATCATTCAATCACACATCACGCCACAGAGCCCGGGAGGGATTAATGCTTTCAGCTAAATTTATGAAAAGAGCTCCATAATATATCAATATTTTGATATAGTTCTTAAAGATATATTTGGGGGCAATTTGCTTTATTTGACAGAGAGTGCTAAAAGCTAATGGAGTTTTTTTTTCTAGAATCGAGCAGTTTGTCGAGTCCAAAACAATGCTGCTGCAGTACATGGCTACCGGCCTAAACCTGCTCTTGCCCACCAATTTGTAGTAACTCACCATGACTATCACAGTAGCAAGGTAACATCACAAAGACGAAGGACAAGGGAAACGTGAAGCCTGGGCACATGGAGGTCTGGAACCAGGGAATTATTTACCACACTGCTTTATGGCGCAGTAGTCAAACTCTGTTTTGGGATCTGTGGTGTAACACCAGGGTCCGTGTTGGTCGCCGTCTGGGTTCCGGCAGTAGTTCTCTGTCAGGTTTGCCTCAGGGTGGGTCGCTGGGTTTATCCTGGAAAACCAGCACAGACTAAACCAACCTACGCAGAGACACCTACACAACCGAAAGCTGTGCAGTACAACCAAACTGACTTGCCTTTTCATTAATTCATTCTATTATTTTTTGGTTGAATTAACAGGCATTTGTCATACTTTGTTTTGTGAGGCATGTTGACACTCCAGTTCTGGCAGATGATGCCCTTGCGTGTCTTTCGTACTACGCCTCTGTAGTTTTTACCATTTTCATGGTAGCAATCTGGGGTGTGAGAGGGGGAAAAAACATGGGGGTAAATTCCATTGGAATTTCTGTAAATGAAGATAAGTAACTACAATCCTAATTCAAATTCTTCTGTGCTTCTATTTGATTTGGATTTGTTTTGCTTTCTGACAGGACATGACCCAAAATCTGACTGAAGACCTTTCAAAATTTGTGGTTAAAAAAACGAAATAGCATGGAGAAAGCACTGGTCCCCTATGAACAGCAGAGGGCAGGGTACCCTCGGCTTCAATGTCATCTGCACAGCGTTTGATCTGTAAGCAGAGAGCGGTCCTCATCTCGGGCACAGAGGTGAAGCACCAAGGAGCCTCTGACCCATCTGGATTACGACAGTAGTTCTCCTCTAATCCCCTGTGAACAATGATGTAGAAATTAGTACAAGCAATAAGTATAGAACACAAAACATGGAGATGGAAAACAACTCACATATACTATAAAACTATTACTAGGCTATAGGATTAATTGAAATGGACAAAAAATACATGTACTTAATAACAATAAATGCAAGTGGTTTGAAAGAGGTGTTTAAATGTTAGTCAACTTTAAATGTAAGTACATTTTAGGAGGATAGTCAGTGAAAACATGTATTTGTTTACTTGATTTAGAAATAGTTCAAATTCACTTAATGCAATGTGGCAATGTTTTAATAGTAATTTGTAAAATGTAGCATTTGTAGATTAAAAAGAAAGCTATATGTATATACGTTGAATACATATTTGAAAACTGAAGTATATTTGTTTTTTGCATTTTTAACCAATTCACAGATTTAACTAAAAAGGAGCTAAATGTACATATTAGTATTAAGCAACATGATATGTAATGGATCTATGATGAATGGACCAACAGCACTCTAAACCAGAGGAATTACACAACTTCGAACTTCACTCTAGCAGTTCTTTTGTCACTTCTGGTTGATTAAGCACTGTGATAATTAATGCCTGGTAAATTGCAATGTGAACAAATACATTAAACAATGTTAAACAGGAAGTCAATATCATTGGCAGAGTTCATTAAGGAAAATATGAACTATGATGATAATGAAATACAACTTAAGTGCTTCCAATATAATTAACGTTAGTATACTTGTTTTTTTAACTAGGTCACACACACGCCTGCTTACGCTGAAGCTAGAATGCATGGGAGTGAATAAAGGAAAAATAACAAAACAGAAAAGGCTTTTTTGCATTTATTATTCATTATAACATAAAAAACAAGAGTATTGTGTGAATAACAAGCGCTGATCTCGTATTTTCTAGAACACACCTTCTGATCCTTCCATTCAAAGCCAGTCTAATGGGGTCTGTAGAGGTAGGCTGAATGTAGTATTTGTGCTTCATCCCACTCTAAAATTCATAATCACAAGTTTATAATCGCTAGTTTATGATTACCTCACATTTTAAGTTATTAAATACGAAAATAAGAATTGATTGCATATCCTTTGCATGCAATAACTGCCTCAAATCTGTGACTCATTGAATTCGCCACACTGAGTATCTTATTTGATAATGCTGCCATCAAAAGTAGTTTGACCTTTCACCTTAGGGGTCATCTTCTGCTAATTAAAGCCAAATTCAAATAGATCAAAGTCAGGGGATTGACTTGCCCAATCCTAATTGCTATGGCATTATGTTTGAGGTCATTTTGTTGCTGTATGATGAAGTGCCATTCAATTAGTTTATTTTTCTGCTGCAGTCAGCAAGTACATCATCAATGAAGATAAGTGAGTGGGTCCCAGTGGTAGCAAAGCATATTTAATAGATGAGGTTGTGTGCTGAGAATCTCAAATGGCTCTAATTTTGAAAGCTGCCTACTGATCTACCAACTCTGACCAAATCTCCTGACAAGTCTGCCACATTTCCATGTTTTTTGGAATATTTAAAGTTACAGGGGTGGAATATAATTTTAAGATAATTCACAGTAGTTGATTACTATATATTGCCTACTTTAATTTAGAAGTGTCAAGGTACTGCCACAGAGGTAGATAATGCCCTCTAGTGGTCAAAAGATAGTTGCAATTGAGGTCTACAACCATTTCATTGTAGTCAGCTGGATGGGAATTCCAAATTCATTGGCTGATTGGCAGCCCATTATATTTCTGGGCTGCACTCCAAAACCCAAGGAGACCTTATTGGTCATAGTCCATGTGAGGTGGGTAGCTAGTTCATGAACTCTGAAGTAAGGTAATTACTTCAGTAAGTAACATCCCTCTCATTCCAAATGGTTTTGCCTAACTTGATACTAGCTAACATACAACATACACTGGTTAACTGGTGAGTTTGTTAAACAATGTTTCCGGTTTCACCCTTGCTGTCTGATCCTCTAACAACTGAAAAAGTTCTGCCTACCTAGCTAGTTTCCCTAAGCTTTGGTGTTGCAAGCTTGGAATGTATTGCTCAGCAGCAATAATGCAATGCTACAGTAGCTACATTAACTTTAAGTTTGCCCCAATGTGGGGTTGCAGTGTATTTTTTTCATTAGGCCAGGGGTAGACAAACAAAAGCAATTCAATCTTTTAATGATTGAATCATTTTCCATAGATGATGAGATCCCTAAACTCTACTTAATTGTACGTTGAGAAAAGTTATTTGTATAAATTGCTGCACAATTTGCCCGCATAGTTGTTCACAGAGTGGTGAACACCTCCCCATTTTCAATCTGACAGACCCATCCTCTCTGGGATGATCATTTAAAACCCAATCATGTTACTGACCTGTTGCTAATTCACCTAATCACAACTTTTCCAGTCTATTGTTGCCTCTGTTTTTTGAAAACAGTGTTGTAGAATGTATTGAGAAAGTATTTCGAAAATTTAGTTATTGACATTTATAATTGGTTACATAAATGTTTTTGCCATTAATCTACAAACACTATTAAAAATGGGAAAGCAAAAACTAATTTATAGCAAAAAAATTAAATAGAAATGGAAATGTAGGTTTCTTTTTTCTTCACACCGCTGGCTGCAGTCTGCAATGTTTTTGTCAACACCAGTATAAAATTAATGTCCATGGTTAACTTCATATTCAATATTGTCTAGGGAAAAGGTCCAGCATGTAAAAGAAAATCTGGCTTGTTTTCTGACTCATTAGAGTTCTGTAATGCTGGAAAAGGCCTGGGCTCATCAGGCCCCATTTGGGGGATTGTAGTAAGGAAAAAGAGAATGTAAGGAGAGAATAAAGCACCTTAATTACTGTATAATTTCATGGCTGTTGTTTGCATAAGATATTTAATTAAAAAAATCAAACACGAGACTGGGACAGTGCAGCAGTATGTATATGAAAGAGGGAGTTAGACCCCTGTCTCTGAGAAACAACCAAAAATGTCAGCCATTTTGTGATTCATCAGTTTTGTCAAAAGTGAATAGAATGTGATTTTTATGTTTGCGGTTAGCTAAAGTGATTAAATGTACCATATTTTGTGATCATTACTGTCACTATTATTACTTTAGGTACAGAATAAACAAAGTGTATAGTTATTTTAATAATTATGTTTGCTAATTCAGAAAATACAAAAACATTAAACATAATTTTCAACAGGTGTCGAGTGGGGATGGCCAACTTTGATGGCTGCAGGAGCAATGTAATGTCATTGTGAAATATCTGCCTTCTTTTGAAAATATAATTTCGGAAATGATTTGCCTTATTCGCAAGGAAAGCAGTGAATCACTTAGGAGAGGGATTCTAACCCAACCTGAAGTACATGTGTGTTGAAGGCAGCATCAAAGGATGTTTGGCAATTAATTTTAAACTGGGTAGTACAGAACATTTATCTCTACAAACCAACATTTCAACTGGACTAAAACACAATAACGGCTGTTTAAGGACAATTAGATGAAATTCTAAAACAAGCTACTGTCCAAAATTTAAAACACACAACTATTTACAACACATAGTTAGGCTATCCAGTTGGTATAAGAGCGAGTTGCCTAACCAGCTAGGTGGCCAAAAGAACAGTGGGGGAATATAAAGGCGGTAAGCCTTAATAGGTAATGGTTCATAGTCTTTGAAGACACCTGATAGAACAACCTGGACAATGAGCTTATCAAAGTTGTAAGCTAAATTGTACCATATGTTAAGAAATATATTCTTATTTAAGGGATAGGTTAAGTATTGGGGGGTTATTGTTAAAAACTAAAACATGTAGTTCTGTGTTAAGGTAGGGTACCATCGTACTGTGGTTAAGGTTCTGGTTAGAATTTGTTAACTCTACCTGGGACTGACAACATGGGACTGCTCCTAACATTGCCGGCCCCAGCCCTTTGGGGGCCCTAGGCAAAATGTGATTTGGGGGCCCCCGATCCCCTAGTGCCGGCCCTGGCTCCTAATACATGTATATTTGTTGCCTTTATTTTCAGAAGTAGATTAATTTGTGACAGTGCACAAACAACCACACAAAACCATTCATCCTAACTCATTCCTCTCAGCATCATCCTCTACCACCGTGCTAACCACCCCATCCTTCTCAATCCAGGCCTATTGTCCAGTGGCTCTGTCTTACCTGCTTTCATAGGTGTTCGGATACAAGGGTTACTTACTAGCATTCATAAGTGTTGGGATATAAGGGGTCACTTACTAGCATTCATAGGTGTTTGGATATAAGGGGTTGTTTACTTGCATTCATAGGTGTTGGGATATAAGGAGTTGTTAACTTGCATTCATAGGTGTTGGGATATAAGGTGTTGCTTACTTGCATTCATTGGTGTTAGGAAATAAGGGGTTACTTACTTTCATTCATAGGTGTTTGGATATAAGGGGTTGCTTACTTGCATTCATAGGTGTTGGGATATTAGGGGTTACTTACTTGCATTCATAGGTGCTGGGATATAAGGTGTTACTTACATGCATTCATAGGTGTTTGGGATATTAGGGGTTACTTACTTGCATTCATAGGTGCTGGGATATAAGGTGTTACTTACTTGCATTCATAGGTGTTTGGGTAGAAGGGGTGTTCATGAGGGTGCTGGCTGTCCCAACGCTGACAAGGGATACCACCAGTGGTTTCGTTGACTTTACCGCGGTAATCTTCCCCACGGCCACGGAAACATTGTGTAGTGTAGCTGGACCGGAGGCGTCTCTTCACAACCGCAGCTAGACACAAAAGAAAGATGTGAAGTATAAGATAGTGACACTGACAACAAGAGATAAAAGAAAGATGTGAAGTATGAGGTAGTGACACTGACAACTAGAGATAAAAGAAAGATGTAAAGTATGAGGTAGTGACACTGACAACTAAAGACAAATGAAAGACGTGAAGTATGAGGTAGTGACACTGACAACTAGAGACAAATGAAAGACGTAAAGTATGAGGTAGTGACACTGACAACAAGAGATAAAAGAAAAATCTGAAGTATGAGGTAGTGACACTGACAACAAGAGATAAAAGAAAGATGTGAAGTATGAGGTAGTGACACTAACAACTAGAGACAAATGAAAGACGTGAAGTATGAGGTAGTGACACTGACAACTAGAGACAAATGAAAGACGTGAAGTATGAGGTATTGACACTGACAACTAGAGACAAATGAAAGACGTGAAGTATGAGGTAGTGACACTGACAACTAGAGACAAATGAAAGACGTGAAGTATGAGGTAGTGACACTGACAACTAGAGACAAATGAAAGGCGTGAAGTATGAGGTAGTGACACTGACAACTAGAGACAAATGAAAGACGTGAAGTAAGAGGGGTGGACATACAGCACTTGCTGATCTCGCAGCTCTCTCTCTCCATAGCAGGGTCAGTGGTGTAACACCATGGGACAGGTGAGGCGTCAGGGTTCCGGCAGTAGTTGTCATCCAAGCTCTTATCCGGATACCTGGACAGTGCATGCACAGCGTTCTAGCACCACACCATGAACTCATGAATATGTCAGAGACTGAGAGTCTCTGACAGCAAAACATACTGACCACAGGGTAGACCGTATGTCAAAATAAGAGACAGGCATGCATATGATGAGGAGGCTGTGAAAAAAGCGGCTTGGTGGTGGGATGACGAAGGCGGCGGGTGGACGAGCATACTTCTCCGGCTGGTAGATGTGTTGGTGAGGGTGCTGCTGGTCCCAGCGTTGGCACTCTCTGCCGCTCACTGTGTGGTCAACCTGGCCCCTGTAGTCCTCACCATTACAGGTGATACACACCTCTGTTCACAACCCCCCCGGAACATTTGTTTTTAGCTTGTTTTTCATTTGCTGTCTTGTTACGAGCAGCATTTTCTCACGCAGTTGCCTTATTCAAGCGTTTCTTTATAATTCCATTTCTTTCATCTTATTTTTTAGCAAGAATTATTTGCAGTGCATCTCTATTAACTAATACACAAATCAAATATTAAGTAAATACACCACAATAAATAATGAGTACAGTACAGGTTTTGCAGAGAGCCTAGTCCTGGACCAAACAATAGAGTCTTGGAGTAAAAAATAAATATTTTTGTCGAGGACTAGGCCTAATCTTTGTATAGGAAACTGGCCCATAGTGTTATTCTATTTTAGGAAAGTGTGTGATCCTTTGACCACTAGAATGTTGTACAGAGCAGAATGTACCATCTTTGCAGTGGGGAATATTGCAGCTCTCGTAGCGCCGTTCTGGATCGGTCGTGTAGCACCATGGCCCAATGCGATCCCCATCTGGGTTCCGGCAGTAATTCAGCTCCAAGCCATTTGTAGCCGTTGGAGTCCACCTATGACAGGTAGAGAATCAGAATGTGTACCAGAGAGACAAATACAACTTATCATTACTTCCTTTGGTTCACGTTTGCCAAACTACCACTCCCAGAAATCAACGGGAGGATAGTACCTGTGATCGTGCGGGAACTTAGACCACCATTGTTGACAAGTATGGCCACTTTTCGTTGTGAAAACCTTGCCTCGGTAGTCTTCCCCTTTACCCACAATGCACTTCCTCACGTAGACTGCATGTCAGAGGGGAGAAATGCATTTGCAAATCAAAACCACCGCGTATTACCACTGCTCGATCTGTGACAAAAATGCCAAAATGATGATATCTCCGGGGACTTAAATGCCAGACAACTTTGACCTCAAAGCATACCCTTCTTTTCATACAGGTCACAGTTAACATTCCTTTTGACCTCTGCATTGTTGCCATCCTCCACCCATGGCAGCTGTTTACAGTTGATGACGGGACGTGTCTCGTAGTTGAAGGCTCTGGGTGAAAAGGGTTTACATGACCGACTGACACTCAAAGTCACATACATATCCTTGGGATTTTCACAAGACCCTGTCCACCAGCATTTCTAGGTGTTTCAGAAAGGTTGCACAACAGGGTACCTGCAGTCCAGCATGTGTGAGCATCGTCTAGCACAGTCCTCCAGTGTCAGCCCTTGGAGAACCTGTGTCCGTGCAGAGTTCCAGATGGTGGGAACCAGCTCTCTTCCCTCAGAACGCTGGAAGTCATTTAGAGGACTGCGGGACGCTTGGGCCAAACACAAACACACAGTCTTAATGGTTGCAGCGTTTTTCTATCTAAAATCAGACTGGATTGAGTTGGGTGCCCAGCTGTTTGTGTGACAGCTTTTTGTTAAGGCCGAACTGAGCACACAAGACCTTTGGACTACTGCAAATGTTTTGTGAAGCTTCAGCTGATGTACAACTGTCAGACTGTAAAACAACCGTATTCACTAACATTTAAATTAATACAAAACCATAGTGGCACCTAAAACTTTGGCTTCAGGCGCTTGTAATGTAACTAAGTAAACAGAGCTTATCCAACTAATGAACATCAAATCATTAAATCCATTCTCACATAAGGTCATCAAGTCTTCCAAGTAAAACTACAATACACGCACAAAAATCTTTTTTTCTATAATGGAAAGCAAAATAAAATTAGAACAAACCTATTTTCTTACCAGTGACAAATCCTCCCCATATTGCCAGAAGAACACAAGAAATATGGAGTTTCATGGTTATCGGGTAACAGAGACTGTGCCCAGTACTTGAAAGAAGCAGATCGAGTATTTTTGTGATTTCGTTAAGTCCCTGAATTCCCTGCTGCGTTTCTAGGAAATTAAGAATCCTGTACAAATATAGTTTGTGATGTTTGTTGAAAGGAAAAAACTGAGTTGCGAAATCTGTGTGAATTTAACGACTTTATCCCGTCCACCCACACGTGAACATTCAAAAGCTTAATCAAACAATGGTGCTTACACCAAATAGACAACCAATCGATAAGTACATTACTCATTAATGAAATTTAGCTAAAACCTGTTTTCTTCTGTCCCCAAGCAATACGTATATCTACCACTGGACGTCAGTATAATCCAGATGATCGAGCATTTGGCTATACAGGATGTATACACAGTTTTTTCCCCAGGAAGAAGTGAAAACACTAAGACTCCGCACTTCTACTTCACGAAGAAAGACAACAGTTAGCGTTAAGGTAAATATCTTTCTTATACGCGTAAACGTGCAGGGTAATGATATGATTGTGAATAAATGTGTTTCAAATTTTTTTGGGTAATTTGCCGCAAACAATGCAAACTTTGATTTGTAACTTTCGCTTTTGACGGATTACGCATTTAACTTGGCAGTTATCCGTAGGCTACGTTTTATGTGGTGACCATAAAAAACAGTAAATTACACAGTGATATTATATATGATTGAAATGCAATGGAACAACAAGCATGCATGCAGATACGTGTAATGTCTGTAGTTTTGCATTTGTATACAATTTCTTTCTGAGTTAATCATACTTAAACAGACCTACAAGGCAGTTCTCATTTATATTGTATGGAAATGATCCAGACTGGCCATATAACCCACTTACTTCTCATAGTGCATCCTGGTGCGATTTGTTCTCCAGGTAAGACATGCACAGGCACCCAGCCATCCACATGATGTCAAAGAAAACGTTTCTTTTGTGGCCCAGGTATGATCCTCATGTGCCCAGGTGTTGGTGCTTTCGGCAGATAACAGCATGGGCACCCTGACTGGTCTGCATTAACCAGCATTAACTTGTTTAGCAGTTTGAGCTACAGTAGCTCGTCTTGCTTTGGCCACACATGAACCTGTCACAGCTTTTCCTTTTTTGGACCGCTTTTGACATGACCTGAGTTTTGGAGATGGTCTGACCCAGTCGTCTAGCCATCACAATTTGTCTCTTGTCAAAGTCACTCAGATTCATACGCTTGCCCATTGTTCCTGCTTCTAACACATCAACTTTGAGGACAAATTGTTCACTGGCTGCCTAATATGTCCCAGCCACTGACACTTGCCACGAATATGAGACTATCAGTGTTATTCTTTTCACCTGTCAGCGGATCAGTGTAAAGCTACAAAGCAAAATTACTTGGCAGAGGTCAGCCGTTTAGGTAGGTTTCAAATTAAGCCTGACCAGGGAACTCTCTTTACCTGGTCATTTAGGTCATAATAAGGAACTTCCCAATACTGGTGACTACAGCCAAGTACTTTTAACAGTGAAGTGGAACAGCAACTTTACTTTAGGGATTCCTGGAGCATCACATTAACTTACCTTTAAAATGTGTAGCAATTTAACCAAAGAATAACATGTTCTGAGTAAATGCAGTTTTTTATATGATGAATCAATACCTTTTTTGTATATACAGAATGTTATTCTTTTTAATAGTTTTTATATTTACCACCTTGCTCATAGGATGTGTGCTGCTAAAATGACAGAAGGAAGCTTGGACATAGAATCCTGCAAGGCCCCTATTTTTTACAGACAAGCTGAACCGGCCACAGGTGAAGTCAATCTGTCTGTCTTGCTTCTGCATGGCATCCGATTCTCATCTGAGAACTGGCTCACTATAGGCACACTGGAGACCCTGGCCAGAGCCGGCTGTCGTGCCGTGGCCATTGACCTACCAGGTGAGCTTCGGTTGGAAACGGTGCAAACAAATAAGTTGAATGTTGGCCAAACAAACCACGTATTGGCCAGCTCCTCTTCCAACCCCCCTCCCCAAACCCTTAGGTTTTGGCCGGTCTAAGGCCGCGGTGGCACCTGCTGCCGTGGGGGAGCTGGCCCCCGGTGACTTCCTGAAACGTGTGTGTGAAGCCCTGGGGTCGGGGCCAGTGGTGGTGGTCAGTCCCTCGTTGAGTGGCATGTACTCCCTGCCCTTCCTCTTCCAGCATGAGGCTCTGGTCCGGGCCTACATCCCTGTGGCCCCCATCTGCACTGAGAAGTTCACACCAGAGCAATACAGCAGCATACAGGTGTGTGTGTGTGTGTGTGGGTGCTGAGGGAATAACTCTTTCACTTCCGAGATTGGTTAAAATATTGGCTTTGCTTTCATGCCCTGTCTTTTTGCTCTCTGTCACTTCTGCTTGGATCTGCTTTCAAAGGCTATTTTCGATTTAATTGACATGATAATCATGCATGTTTTCATACAGATTTTTAGATCAGCAGGGGTCACAAAGTGCTTAGGCAGAGCAAAGAGCAAGCAATATGATATGGAGGCTCACTGGGTAGGAAAGTGTCCCTAGAAAGATGGGACCCTAGGGATTTGCCAATCCCCTTCTGCATGTGCCAAATGTGATTATAGTAGTAAATCGTTTGTCGAGGTATTCAAACAGAGTTGTAACAGTGGGTTGGAAATAGACACCTCAGTAGTAAATAAGAATCACATAACCGAGTGGACTTCAGACAGGGACGTCAGGCAGGTGATCATAGGTCTCAGTTTACAGGGCGTGTCCTCTCAGCGAGCGTTGGAACACGGAGGGTGTGGCATTGGGTAACACTCACAAATGTTTTCCCAGACACGGTCACTGATTGTCTATGGCGACCAGGATGCACAGCTTGGGGAGGTCTCTCTGAAGAACCTGAGTGGGCTGGCCAATCACACAGTTGTGGTGATGAAGGGGGCTGGACATCCGTGCTATCTGGACGACCCAGCCACATGGCACAGGGCTATCACCGACTTCCTCCAGACGTTGTGATTTTATGTAGTGACATTGGAATGTCTGTCTATGAACACTACATGAATAAGAATTAAATGTTACTTGAGTAATTAATTAGTACTTACTAGAGTAGCATAATATTTTATATATCAAAATACAATATTTTGTACCCTACTTGTTAATTGCTTATGGAGAGGATTTTTGTCAGCCTGAATTGTGTTTTGGGGATGTGTAAAAATGGCATAACTGATATTTTCTTTGTTTGATGCCAATATATTTCTAGACATGAGTCCATTTTTCAGAGATGTGAAAATAAACACCACACCATGAAATGAAGTGAAAAATATGAACATTATTTAATAACTGATTCTCTGTAATAAACAATTTGAAAATATTTTACAAGGAGTCACAGACACAATATTTTACAAATTGTGCTCTCTTTTCTTTTTTTAGCTTCATCTGTACAAAAGAATGGAGCAACATGGACCAATGCCCAGAGAGGGGGCTAAATCTTCTGTGCAAACACACACGCACACATACACACTCACACATGTACACTCTCACAAAAATGTAACAAAAATAAATAAAAATAAAAAAACCCAATTGATTTCAGATCTCAAACTTATCTTGACTTTATTTCCTATTTTTTACTTCACTTAATAATTGACGTATTTTACTGTTTTTTTTTGTTACCGATTTTTTTTTTTTATAACACATCTGTCAAACATGGTCACATGGCACCGGACTATAGACTACAGAATCACATACACACGTCTTTCCCACAGTGACGCACCTACACGGACACCAGTAGGGTAGGAGGGGGCAGAGGAGGGACCATGTGAAGGCCCTCCTTTGGGGCGGGCTCTTACACAAACCCCACCCACTCACCCCAAGCCCCTTTTTTCTTTTCTTTTTTTTGGCAAAAAGTGTGAAACTGCATTGAACACACCTGTGTCCCTAAGCACACTTCTTTTGTGCCCTTCTGTGATGCGCAGAATTACCCATGAATCTTTGACTTTCTGTTTGATCCAGTCCTATTCTGCCCTGTGGACCCCCACTCCCTGAACTGACCTCTGACCTCTTACAGGGGGAAACAGACAGCATTGTGGCTTACTTGAGTCTGAAGGAGAACATCCCCCTGTGTGTGTTTAAGCGTTTGTGTTAATGGCGTGTGACTAGTGTTCAGGTGTGTGCATCAGTGTGTGACCGCATGGCTGGGATGTGTATGTGAGAGGTTGTATATGTGTGTTTCTGTATGTGTTTTTGAGCTGCGTTGGCTGCTTTGCCAGGCTAATGGAGTAGGTCACAGGGGGTATGTTTCCACAGGTACTTGCAGCATTTGCTGACTGAGCGCACAAATTTAGAGACGAGAGAGATATGTCATTGCTGATATGGAATGAAACGATTGAATGCATCGGGACTAGAAGAGGAATTTGGAAGAGGAATTTGGAAAATGGTGTATAGACAAAAGACAGTTAGAAACATCCCATTGCACATTTCTGTATTCTATTCTTTGAGATAATGATTCAGTTCCTGAACATTCTGTCTTGCCAAAAATGATGCAGTTCTCTGTACACTTTGTGCATGTGTTGCTATGGTTACAGGAAATGATGTTTAGATCATGATGTGTTCTCTAAAGGAGGCAGTGGTAAAGGGATTTAGACAGGTTTACAGGAGTATGCTGTAAACCGCGAAAGTCCTCCTTCTGAGCAGGAATCCACGTGGCACACTATCTAGAAGACACTGTGACCATACTATATAGACAGATGGACACATCAGAAAAACTTAAAGCCCATTAAATCCAGCTTAACATTCCAGGTTGGGAAAGTCTGCTGAGAGAAGTGAATGATTAGCAGGCTCATCGTGTTTGTGCACGTGTATGTTGAGTGTGTATATTTCTATGTGTGTGTGCAGTGTTTGTGTGTAATCAGCAAAACAGACTGAATTGGAGCTTGAAGGAACACCAAGGCATTTAGATAGGCTTAGTCACTGTGTTGCTCTTGCAACAGAAACACACTCATTATGAACATTCTTTTGAACACCTCTGTGAATGCAGGGCCAACATATATGCAGCTCCCTAGCGACGACATATTTAGCAAACCGGTCAGACTAAAAATGGAGTGGATTTTTATGTTCTTTTTTTTGTAAAATCTTTTTTCCCCCTCTCCTCATCTGATATAACGACATCTGATATAACACTTCGACCATTCGGAATTTAAACAACAAACAGCTACGCTACCACAACTGTTATTCGCCATTCTCTCAACCCAGTTTTTAAAGACAATCCCTTTAAGGGTTACCACAAACATACAACCATACACAAACATAGACTCACACAGTTCAGGCGGAAAAATGCAACGATAGCAGTCAGGTGGCCCTGTAAAGGTAGCTCTATGGCCAGTCAAGTGGCTATACTGATGGTGTAGCTCTAAATGGCTCTACAGGTACTGTACAACAACTCTATATGGCACAGCAGCCAGTAGCCCCGGGCCATCAGATGTCTACGTCAAGCTATAATATCATCTAATGTAATAGTCAGTATGGTGTTGCCACAAGGCTACCACAGATATACAGCCAATAGAATGGCTCTACAAATCCCATAGCCTCATAGACATTAGGGTTGCTGTTCTATAAAGGTACTGTACAGTAACTCTATAGCCAATGCTTCCCAAAACAAAGTGCTTCAAGGCACTGTGATAACAGAGAGTGTCTCCTGAACACGGGAGTCAAATGACATTTCACTTCAGATTGATCAGAACAATGAATATGACACCCAGACTATAGCTCATCCTTGAGCAGTAGTGGCCTCGCCTGCCGCTTCTAATGATGGTAAAGTTAAGCCCCCCAAATCCCCAATGTTATGCATTATGCGGCACCTTTCTAAGTGGATACAAGCTAAATGTCTGCCAAAACCCACCTGCCGCTGAAACCCAATGGGCTAGCCGGGAATATGTTTGTGTATCTGCGGTTGTGACTGATAATAGATAGAAATGCAAGTCCGGGGAATATTGGGGGACCTAGTGGAGCGGCCGCATGATGGTTGGCAGAGCTTTAACTAGGGTCTTCACATCATCCATTTGTAGCAGAGGTCAGAATGATCCATTGCTCAGGATTAGGATAGCAATGTACAACACCTACAGCAATGAAGCCCAAAAATTCAGACTTTGAGGCAAAATGTTGATTCATGATAAAACAGGAGAACGCTATTATTAGATATATCCTGTGTTTGCAAGGAACATTTGATTTGTCTGATTCACATAATAGACCTATTCATTTCCTTAGTAAAATGTCCGATTTTTATTCTACTATTTTGTAGAATAGTTTTGTATTTTGTTTTGTTGCAATATGAAATACATTACTGTTTTTCCAGAACCGAAAATGTTCAAACTTACAGAACAGTAGTGATGTAGAAACAGAATCTGTTTTTAGCCGCTTTCTAACGGTTATTCTTAACACTATTCCTCAAGCTTCCCTTTCTGGGTGTCTCACTAATTTGGCTATAAAAATAAGACCACATTAAAAGTCTATCTCATTTTGGCAAGAAGTAGATATAGTGCATAAATAACTTAATGTAACACCTAAAAACTTCCATCGCAAATGATACCTTAACATCAGCTTTGAATACTCATCACTTGAAACAGTTTAAAATTGTACGTTGATGTATACTTGAAAGTTCTTCTTTTTTTTTTTACCCCTTAAACTTCTCGTTCTAGTAGATATGTGGTACAATGGTCGGCACAGTAGCCCACTATGCGAGGCGAATAAGAGACCTGTGAGAAGGCAGATCTGAGAAGGGAGACAGACAGAGGCCACGCCTCTTCGTCCTGTCTTGACTGACTGCGGCGGCAAGAGACAAGCTAAACTCCACAATGTCCATGACGTCTAAGGCTCCGCGGCACGGCATCCAACTGGTCTTTTGTTCTCTCCTTTTCACTTGTCTCTCATCCTGTTGATGCGAATGGGAGGGCGGGGCCTTATACTCTTTTTTTGTGATGTAGCCTCTGTTGATTGGTTGAGCACCGCCTTCTTCAATCTCTTCGCATGGATGAAGGCGTGTAACTCGCCAAGGACGTGCAAGGTCCTGCAACTGTCACTAAGCAACAACATTCGAAGCTAGCTGGGTAGAGTAGCGCGGTACTCAGGGCTTCCGAGTTGCGGTGACAAGAAGTCCCTCGATTATCTATGACTAAAGCGAGGACAGGGCATCGGGGGGGGGGGGGCAGGGGTTGTGGGGGTGGGTGTTCTTCAGGATGGACAAAGAGCCGGGGAGTGCAGACGGGAGCAGAATTAAAGTAGGAGGGGAAGAATATGGGGGCTGGCGATGGGGTAGAGGAGGATAAGCTGGATCACGAGCAGGGTTTGGACGGAGGGTCGGAAGGAGTAGCCCCGCCCACAGTCCGACGTGTTCTCCTGCAAGGGAAAGCAGTTATTTTTAGCGTCACACTGGAAGCATTCAGAGAGAGCACACGATGCATGCGAGCGCACATGCAACCCTGAGACAAGGCGCGCTGTACCGTGGCTGCATGCGTTTGGGAGGGATGTGTGAAGAGTCTTACGGTGACGTTGTAGTCGTAGCACACAGTGGGCCCTCTCCGGTACCGCGCTGCGCTCATGTCGTCACACGACGGGTTCAGGTCCTTGACTAGTAGAGCCCTGGTTAAAGAATGCTGCGCTGCCTATGAGGTGGCTCTCTAAGTGCCCCCGGGGTTCAGATCACGCCACCCTATAAGACATTTGACACAGAGAAAGCCCCAGCGTGCTCGGTAAGGATACATTCCGTCTCCGCCTGGGACATTTTCTCGGCCTCGCAGGTGTTGCAGGGCAACTTCTCTGCCACCACAAACAGTAGGTTTGTGTTGTTTAACTTCCTGGCGTGGATCAGCCTGCAGCCGGGGAGAGAGACAGAAACAGACAGGGAGAACGAGGGAAAGAGAGCAAGACAGAGCGTGAAAGGGCGCCCGAGACAGACAAAAGGAGAGATGTTTACTGTTGGATCGTCTCCACGGGACAGTCTTCCTGGGCTCATTTGCTTAACGACGTTCCAATTGAATTAGCATTTAATCAACATTTACATTCATTAAGGACTATCAGTCAAAGCACACTTCTGCCCGCAAACTAGGTTCGCGTGCGGGCACGTGGGTCACACGGGCCCATTGCAGTCACCTGGAGCAGTTTCCACAGTCCTGCATGATTCCGTAGGAGCTGCTGACGTTGGTGAAGTAGAATTGGGTCTGTATCGTCACACAGCTGGTCTCCTTGGAGTCCGCCCCCTCAGCCTCCACCTCATCTACAACACATGCAGACAGAACACCTTGACGTACAGGCAAAGTTTATCGCTAGTGCGATGTACAGCCGTGGCCAAACGTTTGGAGAATGACACAAATATTAACGTTCACAAAGTCTGCTGCCTCAGTTTTTATGATGGCAATTTGCATATATTCCAGAATGTCATGATGCCTGATCCGATGAAATGCAATTGATTGCAAAGTCCCTCTTTGCCATGAAAATAAACTTATTCCCAGAAATAATTTCCACTGCATTTCAGTCCTGCCACAAAATGACCAGCTGACATCATGTCAGTGAACCTCTCATTAACACAAGTGAGTGTTGAGGAGGACATGGCTGGAGATCACTCTGTCATGCTGATTGAGTTAAAATAACAGATAGGATCTTTAAAAGGAAGGTAGGACTTGAAATCATTGTTCTTCCTCTGTTAAACATTTTTACCTGCAAGGAAACACGTCCTTCAAAGGCAAGGATATTTATGCTAGTATGACTGCACCTACACCTGAACCTAAATCTACCATTTATTGGATCATCAAGAACTCCAAGGAGATCCAAGAAAGTCCAACAAGCGCCAGGACTGTCCAGAATTTGATTCAGATGTGGGATCGGGGCACCACCAGTGCAGAGCTTGCTCAGGAATGGCAGCAGGCCGGTGTGAGTGCATCTGCACGCAGAGTGAGGTGAAGACTTTTGGACGATAGCCTGGTGTCAAGAAGGGCAGCAAAGAAGCTATTTCTTTCCAGGAGAAACATCAGGGACAGATTGATATTCTGAAAAAGGTACAGAGATTGGACGGCTGAGCACTGGTGTAAAGTCATTTTCTCTTTCCAATTGTTTGGGACATCCAGTAAAACACTTGTCAGGTGAAGAAAAGGTGAGCGCTACCATCAGTCCTGTGTCATGTCAACAGTAAAGCATCCTGAGACCATTCATGTGTGGGGTTGCTTCTCAGCCATGGAAGTGGGCTCAATCACAATTTTGCCTGAGAACACAGCCATGAATAAAGAATGGTACCAAATACTCCTCCAAGAGCAACTTCACCCAACCATCCAAGAACAGTTTGGTGACAAACAATGCCTTTTCGAGCATGATGGAGCACCTTGCCATAAGGGAAAAGTGATAACTAAGTGGCTTGGGGATCAAAACATCAACCTTTTAGGTCAATGGCCAAGAAACTCCCCAGACCTTAATCACATTGAGAACTTGTGGTCAATCCTCAAGAGGCGAATGTACAAACAAAAAAACATGTATATACCTTACAGATTTTGCTTGAATGCACGCCTGTCTGCTGAATCAGAGTGTATGTATTTCTATACCAATGGCGGTTCTAAATCATTTCAACCAGTGATGAACAATGCCTTTTCCAGCATGATGGAGCACCTTGCCATAAGGCAAAAGTAATAACTAAGTGGCTTGGGATCAAAACATCAACCTTTTAGGTCCATGGCCAAGAAACCTTCCCAGACCTTAATCACATTCAGAACTTGTCGTCAATCCTCAAGAGGCGGATGTACAAACAAACAAAAAACATGTATATATACCATACAGATTTAGCATGAAAGCACGCCTGTCTGCTGAATCAGAGTGTATGTATTTCTATACCAGTGGCGGTTCTAAACCATTTCAACCAGGGGAGCCAAGCTGTACCATTAAGGGGGGGCAGTTACAGTACTGCCCTCCCCCCTGCTCAATACACAGCAGCTCTAGAAAGTTTAGAGACACAAACTCATCCAAGTGTATTTCTTTATTTAACTTTTAAAATAAAAAGTATAGCTACTTAATAATAGCTACTTAATTATTATGGTTACTACGTTATTCTATTTGTTATTTCATAGTTCTGATGGAAAATAGAAATACTGACTGGTTCTGTATATAAATATCGCTGAACATCTCTGGTGTAAAGAAGCCAGATGTTATGTCTTTGTACCCACCTGTTACAAACCAACTGTGGTAGGCCATACCATAAAGCAGCTGCTGAAATAGTGACCTGGAAAAGAAAGTGGAAAGAAAGTAATTAGACATTTTAGGTAATTGGTTTTGCAACTTGTAAGGACCTTGTGGTATTCTTATCTGCATTGGTTACCAGGCAGCTGCTGATGTCCACCAGGCCAGGCTCACAAAGTCGGCAATAGTCGGCTGAGAGGAGAAGGAAACATGATTATGTTAAGGTTATTTACTTGATTTGATCCTAACAAATAAATCACCAAGTAGGTTTGCTAAGAACACATTTACAGCAACGACCTTGGAGGAGGACATGGGATATATGCGCCAATGAGCTTTGAATGATTTGATGAACATGATGGGATTGGGTCAGATGTTGCCAGGATACAGGCATTTACAACTTCCAGCTCACTGAAATGGAACAATTTGTTTGTGATGTTTTGGGGGGAAACCTACAAAGGTCTTAAATCACTGTATCAAATTGTTGTATTATTTACAGTTCCCCTCTTTAAAACAATTCCATATGTCAACTATTCTACAAAGAATAAAGAAGATCAATGACTCTAGAGCGTTTAAAGGCTGCAGTTGTCCTTACCACAAACACTCCTCGTGGGGCAGCCCCAGTGTTGCTGGTTGGAACGGGTTCACAAACAGACTGGTAGTCAAGGGACTGCTTCCGGTTGTAGAGGGAGTTGTTGTAGAGAGCATGCATAAGGTACTGATCCGCTTCAGTGATGAACATGCCAACCTAAGGAAAATATTACAAAACAATTTTGACAGAGTTAAGCCAAGTAAATTCTAGGTTTAGACTGAGCTTTATATTAACCTCTAGGACAGGTCACCTTGTTTGAGTGCTCCTTCTGATTGGACATAACCAGAAAACCTCCATCATCCAACAGGTAACAGAGGAGATCCTGCAGACCAAGGGCACAGATGGACAACAGTGACGACCACAACTGGAGATCTCAAGTACTGTATGTCTGAGTTTCTTGCATACTGTACCATTGAAAAGCATGACCGTAACATTCATTGCAATCTTACTTCGGAGTTGTAGTCGCAGTCCATCTCACAGCTGTCCGATGGTGCACACTGCTAAAAAACATACACTCACGATCAGCTGAAAATAAACTTCACAGGGCCTTTTACCATAGAACAACTACTTAAAGTACCAATTACAAATATTAACAATGATACATTTGCGTCAGTTGCTAGGTGCGTCTGCCAGCCACGCACCCATGAGAAAGTATGTCAGATCTCACTGGGAAACATGCCCCTTTTGTTGCAATAACAGCAAAGTTAAACAATACAAACCATGTATAAAAAGAGTAGACATTATACAGCAGATTGCTTGTGAGAGATCTAAATAATTAACTTCCAAGGTTTTAAATTAGCAAGATTTATATATAGCGTTTAGAGTTAGAAAAATTGAAAATCTTGATACTTTTAATCAATATTTCTGCTAATACAAACATTGCTGAAAGACATCCAATGGCTGTATCAAGGACAACCACAACTACATAGAAAATGGGCTTGTAGTGCAATTGGTACAAACATGGATTCTTAACAAAACGAAACAAAACATGACTACATTAATGTTTCTTATCTCGCTGGCCCATCAGCACACGCATTGATGTAACAGTATGTGCTTTTTGGTGTGCCAAATATAAACCTTGCTCCTTGTGGCCAATTACAGTACTGATACAAGTTTTAAAACACCCCAATGTTTTCAGTTTTTATTGAAATTCCAGCAAGTCCAATAAATAACCTTAAATGGTACAAAGGTAAGCGGTAAACTACCAGAGGAAAAAAATCTTGATGTCACCAAAAACATATTTTACCCTTTTCAGAGAACAACTTATAGTAGTTCTGCAGCAATGGAAGTAAATAAAGCTTTGAAAAGTGATCCCAACAGTTCCAAAATGTGTCCCAACGTTTTGTTTTCTGTATAAAAGCAATTTTGGAACATACTTTGATACTACACCCTCTTAAATAGTATTTGAACAGGACTGTACTGCAAAAAGTAGTACATTGCTATAATAATGTCAAGAAAAATACAATGAACAAACAAAGACAGACCATTAAACCCTTAAAATTGTAGTCTTTCATTGAGTACAGTTTCCTACACAATCAAAGGGCACTTGGAAACTAGAGACAACAAGATACTGAAATTGAACAGCTTGTGTGAAGGGTGGCTCACAAGACCGCAGCTTGAAGCACAGCTTAAATCCAAAATAAGCAAGGTTCTGTTTCAACTGTGAAGTGAAGGCTTGACAGGTAAAGTGGCAGTAAGAAAGCCACTGTTAAGATAAAAGAGGCTTGCCTGGGCCTTGAAGCACTGCCAGTGGACTACTGCCAAACAAAGAAGGAAGAGTGATGGTCTGGGGCTCTTTTGCGGAATACAGTGTTGGAATATCGCACAGAGTGAGTGGCACCCTGAACCAAACCAGCTACCACTGCATTTTGCAGCGTCATGCAATACCCCCTGTTGTACGCCTAGTTGGTCAGGGATTCATCCTACAACAAGATAATGACCCAAAACAAACCCGTAGATTATGTCAGAACTAACAAGACAATAAAGTAGACCTAACATCATTGAATGGTCAGCTGCTCATCAAACCTCTTTTGGAAAAACTTGGCAAAAGGGTGAAAGCAAAGCAACTGTTGTGGGAACTTTTCGAGCAATATTTTATTTCCATTGTATACAGAATGCCACAAGTGTTTTTGGCTGTTATATCTGCATAAGAAGGCTCCTTTGGTCAGTACAAACTTCAGATTCCATTTTGTTTAACAAAATTATTATATTTATTTTTTGTGTCCAATTGTTTATTTGTTTTATGATTACATTTTTTTAATTAATTACATTAAGACATTAAACTGTGTCAAATTCAACAGAAATAATTGAGGTGTTTTTTTTTACCCGTAGTTAGTGTTTGAAACCCTTCTTAATGCACAAGACATATTTCAGTCTCTCCAGGGTCAAGTTTCTCTTAAATGCTTTCAATTTCTGGTTGTCCTATTGTTGCTTACCATTTGTTGTAATTGGCGGTTGTCACTTGAACTGGTGAAGTTACTAGCCAGGGTCTTGAATTTGGTCACCCAGGTCTCAAGGTCCAGTTTTACTCCGACCACTAAGTCATGCATAGTGGAAAATAACATTGACAATAAATATTCCCAAATACATTCTTGTTATACTGTCAAACATTCATGTTTCTTATTTTCCAACTTTATTTTCCAGTGGAGCAAAGACCACATATTGTTGTTTTGTTACTCAATACCTGGACCTAGTTAAGCAACTATCTTCAATGCCTCCACAAGAGGCCTCCACTAATACTAACTAAACTTTTCCTCCTTGGGTGGGCGATGTGGAGAAAGCTCACCAGCAGGTTTGAGGGTCTTCCCTCCCACCGTGATCTCCACTGCAGTGCTGACCAGGATCCCGATGGTGTCGTTCTCTTGGTTCAGGAGGTCGTCATTTATTGAGGAGAAGGAGGCTGGGGAGACATGGAGTGTGAAGGAGGATGAGGGAGGTCAGGATGAATACAGAGCCCAGGTAGACTGGCCGGCGTCTAACAGATGACTACTCACGGGTACGATAAGGTGCTCTGAAGATGTAGCCTTTGTTGTCCAGACTGCGGCGGTAATAACTGGCGTTAAACGGCTCTGGGTCCTCTTCCCAGGTCTCAGCAGCCCTGAGGGGAAAATAATAAGTCATGCAAGTCAGAGCAAGAAACAACTGAACTGTCATATACAGTCATGTGAAAAAGTAAATGCGACACAAGGATATTTGAGCTAAAATACATTCTAAACTACATTCTCTCAAAAAGGTATCTTTAAAAAAACTCACCAAAAACTATACTTTCAAACCATTTATGCATTTACAATTGACCAAAAAGTAATTAAATTGTGCAGAAAAAGTAACCACACTTGCTTCAATAGCTTGTGTTGCCTCTGTGTTTCTGAAACTTTGTCTAGACATTTCTTGTAACTGTCAGTGTAACTTACATTGACCAGTAAATCATTTCTGCCCTGTCTTCTTTACAGTATTGCTTCAACTGTATCATTTCCAAGGGCTTTCTTTGCATGCAGGGCTGCTTCAGTCCCCAACAGCATTTTGATATATTTGAGATTTGGGTTTGACTCAGCAATTCTATAACTCCATTACCTATTTTTGAGCCATTATGCTGTATGTGTCTTTTGGGGGTGTTTTTTCCTCTTGCAAGATCCATGTTCGGTTCAGTTCCAACTCTTTGACAGATGGGCCAACATTCTACTCAGCAAATCCCTGGTACAATATGACATTTATGGTTGAATCAAAGATGGCAAATTGGCCCGAAATCATAATTCAATGGTCTCCATTCTTTGAGGTCGGTATGAGGTTAATCTGTTCAATTGCAATGTTAATTTTTGACAAACATGGTGTCTGGCATAGCAGCCAAAAAACGTAACCTTTAACTTGTCTGTCCATAACACTTAACATAACATTTCCACCGAAGCATATTCTAAAAGTGGAAATAACAAACAACTTGAAAACTCTGCATAAATTAAAGATTTCCACTGAATAATGTGGATAAACATCCCTTGCAACCTTGAATACCTTATGCCATTTCCTTTAGAAGTAGCCTATTTTATGCATTTGGTTGAATATGGGAATTAATGTAATAATTTAAGAGACACAAGTATTTGGTTGTGGCTAACCATCCATCAGAAAATGCAATTTTTACAGGCCCCCATCTGAACTCCATTTTAGCCTGAACTTCAAAGTACAATACATTGAAAAGATTATATGTGATACAGCGCTGGATCAATTGCCTGTCCATCCTGCAGCTCTCCAGATAAGGGTTATGTGTTTTATACAGTAGACTAACACAGCCGTTATTGTACTTGTAGGATTGTTTGGGCACAGTATCAGAAGACAGCATTTGAGCACTAGAAAATCATACCAACTCTGAAGCATGTGAGTAGAAATGTCATGGTTTGGGGCTGCTTTGCAGCAACAGGGCCTGGCCAACTCACACTCATAGAATCCACTATTAATTCTGTATTGTATCAGCATGAGGAAAACATAAGCCTGGATCCTAATCCTATTGAGATGCTGGGGTGATTTGAAACTGGGCTGTACATGCAAGAAACCCCTCTAACATCACACAGCTGAAACTATTCTGCATGGAGTGGGAAAAACATTCTACCTGTCGATGTCAGAGACTGGTAGACAGTTATACGAAACGTCTTAAATCTTTTGTTAAATAAATTATATCATAGTTAAAAAAAAAAAAAAGTTTAATTACATCACCTTTATTTGCATGTATTGTTTGAAAGAAGATCAAATATTGACATGTCCATATTTCTTAAAAAATAAAAATATTTCATTGGGTGTCCAAATTTTTTCACATGATTGCTGATGCTGCCAGTTATTGTGGTAAGTTATGGGCTGACATTTAACGGCTGTGACAACCAGCATTTATTTAATTCCAAGTCAAGCAATGTCCACAGTTTACAATAAAACAAAATATGTTTTTAACATAATGCATTTTTATTTTAGAAAAGTGTGTATTAAGGGCAACATTTGAACACATCTTTGTGTTCTTGTTATTTCACATATTTTATTGAAAAGCATTTCTGTGTTACCTGTATTTCTTTTTGTAATATAATATAGTTGTGAATGGCCCAAAAACAGAGTGGCGTTTTCATTAGTACAAATCCCCTCACAAAATTGTCTGGTGCGCCATGCAACTCCCGGGCTGAAAATGAGTCCCACACTGGCCCTGAGCAGGACAATACATTTTATGGCCTAGATTTTGGCACTAAAATAGGTTCATTCCAAACAAACTTTTATGAGGCTTTACATGCACATCCGATGTGGTGTACGTCGAACTCTGAAGCAAGGTTGTAGATTAAATATGCACTCACTTGTTGGGATAAACTCTGGTAATTCCTCCGTCTGTTGCAGCAAAAACTGCCAAAAAGCCATATCTGCAACACAGAACATAAGCCAGAGAATACAGGAACTAGACAAGGCAGACTCCTGAAATGAAAGGCAATACACACACGCAATGTCTCTACTTACGATGCAAGGTCTTTGGTCTTCCACACCTTCTCCACCAGCTGTCTGATGATACCGGTGTCCAGGATGAGGTTATGAAGGAGCAGGCTGTCACCTGGATTACACCACAGTGAAAAAAGAGGGTGTGCGCTTAAGACGCATTGTGATTTAAAAGCAAATCGTAAGATTTGTTGAATCACTTTTCATAGTGGAAAACAACATTGCAAATAGTCGAGTGGAGTGCCTAGGTTCTCGTTTCAACAAGAGACTATTTTGTCAACGTCTGATTAAGTGGGGTAAACTGAATGTTTATGAATCAATAGGGACACATCAGAATGTGTGATTAGGATCCAAAGTTTGAGGAAATAAACCGGTGCACTGTTGATGTTGCATTGTTGATGCAAACTAGTCACTTTCAAAATGTTCTCATTGAAAATATCCTCCGTGAACACCATCCTGCCAGCCAGTAATTGAAATGATTCAAGTGAAATGGGTAGTGACATTTGCGGAGGAACTCACATTGTTTAGAGTCGGGAGTCACCTTCTCCATGAGGGCGATGAAGTTGAGCAGAAACTCAGTGTTGTTGTTGGAGAGCTCCAGCTCATTGCAGTATTCCCTGTGGACAGACAGTCGGCAGCATCAGTTTTTAGCCCCAACAACAAACAAAAAAGTACAGCCCCTTGCGGCCTATTCTTTCCTTTGAGCAGGGGTGGCACATAATGAAAACACCTGATACATACACTACCGTTTAAAAGTTTGGATACACTTAGAAATGTCTGTGTTATTTTAAAGTAACAAAAAGTGTCCATGAAAATAATTTACAATTGTAGCTGGAAACGGCTGATTTTCACAGAATATCTACATAGGCGGGTGTACAGAGTCCCATTATCAGCAACCACCACTCGTGTGTACCAATGCCACGTTTTGTTTGCTTATCCAAGATCATTTCAAAAGATTAATTCATCAGTAGAAAACTGATTAAAGAAGCAATAAAACGGGCCTTCTTTAGACTAGTTCAGTATCTGGAGCCTCAGCAATTGTCTAGAATAGTCCAGAAAATGGCCCAAACATCTACAAAAATCTAAAAAAGATCTCAAACAACGTTTTGTACTACTCCCTACACAGAGCAAACTGGCTCTAACCAAAATAGAAAAAGGAGTTGGAGGCCCAGATTCACAACTGAGTAAGAGTACAAATACATTAGAAAGTCTAGTTTGAGAAACAGATCCTTACAGGTCCTCAACTGGCAGCTTCATTAAATAGTACCGGCAAACACCAGTCTTAATATCAAGAGGGAAGAAGCGATTCCGGTAACCGGAGTTGCAAAGACAAAGCCATATCTCAGACTGGCCAATAAAAAGAAAAGATGGTTAAAAATACACAGACACTGGACAATGGAGGATTGTGGGAAAAAAAACCTGACAGGCAGATTTCAGTTTGAGGTGTTTGGATCACAAAGAAGAACATTTGTCAGACACAGACCAAATGAAAAGATGCTGGAGTACTTGACGCCATCTGTCAAGCATAATGTAGGCTGGGATGGTCTCAGGGGTGCTTTAGTGGTGGTAGAGTGGGAGACTTGTATCGGGTAAAAGGAAGAATATCACTCCATTTTGCAATGCCATACCCTGTGGACACAGCTTGATTGGAGCCAATTTACTCCAAGAACAGGTCAATGACCCAAAGCACAGCTCCAAACTATGCAAGAACAATTTAGGGAAGAAGCATTCAGCTGCTATTCTGTCTATTAAAAAAGTGGCCAGCACAGTCACCGGATCTCAACCCTATTGAGCTGTTGTGGGAGCAGCTTGACCGTATGGTACGTAGCAAGCACCTATCAAGCCAATCAAACTTGTGGGAGGTGCTTCAAGAAGCATGAGGTGAAATCTCTTCAGATTACTTCAACAAATTGACAACTATAAAACCAAATGTCTGAAAGGCTGTAATTGTTGCAAATTGAGGATTCTTTGACGAAAGCAGTTTGAAGGACACAATTATCATTTCAATTAAAAAACATAATTATTTCTAACCTTCTCAATGACAATATTTCCTATCCTTTTTGCTCTATTTCCTACTCAAACTCGTTTCATGTATGTTTTCATGAAACAATAAGGACATTTCTAAGTGGACCCAAGCGATTGAACAGCGGGGTATTTCCAACACAGTCCAAGCAGTCTCACAGCACACCGACTCTTGAAAGCGTATAAAATGCCTGTCCTGCGGTCGGTGGGATGTTCACGCATGCTGACGAGGGTGAAATAGGAAGACAAGAAAGGCTGGCGGAACACAGCACGCTGCGGCCTGAGTGAATGCACCCGTCGGCCTGTCAAGGCAGAGCTGGGATCGCCACGGAGGGAAGAAAAGAAACAAGAAAACCTGCATAGTGCCAGATTTCATTCCCCCCCCCGTTACACAACTTAGAACTGTAATGGCCGGCTTATATGCCGTCATTCAAATGATATTTGGTGTATGCAGCAGTCGTGAACAAACAGAGGCATATGCAAACACACCAAGCCATGCAGAACCCGATGGGGCGACATACAAAGGGCACGTGCTATGTGTGTGGGGGGGGGGGGGGGGGGGGGGGGGGGGGGGGGGGGGGGGGGGGGG
>JACXGK010000164.1:78740-91948 GCA_016801125.1 Novumbra hubbsi | reverse complement strand
ACAGTGACGACACAAGTACCAAACACTCAGAAGTCACAGACAAACACTCGCAGCCAATGAAAATAAATGAGACGTGTGACTGACATTAAAAAGACATTCGTTTTGGGGATCGGAATGTGACGATGTTGGTGAATAACAGGTTAATGCTTCTGGCTGAAGGTGGCGAAAGAACTTCAGTGAGAACCAGTAGCACAAATGGGAGCACAACGGACATTCACACAGAGCTACCTGGGAGCTATGAACACATGTCCTTCAGACTCAAAACTGTTTGGCAGCAGTGATTCAAAATCTGCAACAGAAAGGGGAAGATTATCTGGGAAGAGCCATGACCATAGCAGTGGGGGACTCTGGGTACACAGCGGCTGTTCTTCAGGGGTGCAGGGAACGTGGAAGGGGGTTACCATAGCAACACCGAGGAGGAGTCATGGGGGATACATCAGCGTTAGCCAATATGGTGCCTCAGGTGCGACCTGACTCCGCCTTTAACAGTCTCAACCAGCACTCTCGTTTGAGGAATCGGCAACAGGTGAGTCCAGCCATTTTGATTTCGTTCTGATTTTGTTTTGGCGCTAGCTGTATCTTTCGTCGTGTCGGAGAACTGACTTCCATCTCACATCGCGGCGGGAAGCGAGTTCTCAGACTGATTCACATGTAACGAGTGCGTTTTCACAGGCAGGCATCAACATGGCCAACTATTGCATGGGGAGGTGGGTGGCGCAGGGGACCTGATGGAGGTGTTGAGCCCTCAGACTGGACGGGGATGCGGCTCCAAGAGACACTCAATCTGGGGAAATGCATTGCATTGTGAAGGGCATATCAAAGGGCAACGTGATTTACCTCTGCCGAGCTGTCAAACAACTTTTCATCTTGACGCAACAGCCTTACGTCTATCTCCAATTCCGCTGACCTTCACATCGGACTTCTTCTATGTTTCAGACCATCTCCACGGAGGTGAGGTACATGAAAAAGGAGGCACTGGAATGAATGTGAGACTGGCCTGACTACGGCTCTACCAGTGCCCAGGTAGTGTTTGCGCCCACAATGCCGTGCACTTCCGGGTCATGGTTGTTTGGAGGAGAAAGTGGAGGGCCGTTCCCTCGGCAGTCTGGGGGCTGACGGGGGGGACAAGCTGATGGAGACAGGGGGTTACGGTGGGGGGGAGGGAGGGGGACACGCGAGGCAGGCGCCACGGGGCACTCAGCCACGTACCCGACATTGAGACAGAGGACCGGGCTGGCCCATAGTAGAACAGGTCCGTCAGCAGCACATCTATCTGAGCTACCAGGCTTTGGGACCACTTAAGGGAGCTAACACAGTCTGCTGCGCTATAGAGGCAAAGTCCTTAAAGCTAGTAAAACGATTCCCTAATAAAACGAACATGGGGAGTAAATCACCTCGCTTTAAACCTATCTGCCAAAATGCAAGTGGCTAACACAAGCTAGCATTTTCACAATCCTATATTGTATGACAACAATGATGTGGTAATATTCGTAGACGCACTTCTGTGGTGGCCACTGGACTCCAACGGAGCATTAGGTAATATAAAACAATGTTTAACTAAATTGTAAGTAAATATGCTTTTATCGTTACAGGGAGGCTCGCACTCCTCTAGTTGGAGGATAGTTAACACAGAGGACGTTCCTAGAACCGATCACGGCTTTCTAAACTCCTGTAAACCAGCTACAATGACACTTGGAGAGAGATGAAGAAAGACAGAAAGAGGGAGGAACAGAGAGATGGTGGCAGAGGAAAAAGAGAGAAAGTGAAACGGACAGTCAGAGACAGTTTTAGACTAGAGAACTATCCACAGAGAGAACAAAAGACAGTTTTTAACAGGGAACATGGATATTATCTGTCTTGGCTGGGTGTCTGGAGGTGTTGGAGACCTGAGCATGACCGGAGGAGCACCAGAGACGTGGGTGTGGAGCCTGGAGGAGCCTTCGTGGGAGAGATGGGGTCTGAGCCGCAGCAGGAGGGTGGGTGGGTGGAGAGTGAGGAGGAGGAGGAGGAAGTAGAGGTTCTTGAAGGTAAGACGGGCAGGAACAGCAAGCAGGTTGGGACAGGTGAGGGTGGGGGGAGGTCAAGGACGAGAGGTGTGGGAGGAGGCAGCGGAAGGGAAGAGGAGATAAAGGACAGGGGACGTGGACCAATATGGAGTATACTTGCCCTTGGTGTATGGAACTGTGTGGATCCGTCAGAGAAGTAGAGAGCAAGAAAAGAAACAGGGGGTAGGGGGTAGGAGGAGGGGGGGGTCACAGACAATATTTTATTCAATTATTATTTGAATAAAAATATTGCTTTCTCAAAAAGAAAGAAACCAATTAAGTCAAACCGAAGAGAAAGGATAGAAATGAAGAACAAACACCTTTTTTGCGACAAGAGCAAACAAGAAACTGAATCGAATGAGAAAAAAGAAAATCTGAAAAGCTAAGAAACGGAAAGTGAACAAGAAACGTTTAAGGACAAGAGGAAACCAAAGGGAACGGAACAGAATGAACCAGGAAAAGAGAGGACCAACAGGGTCTGGAGAACAAAATAATGGGAGAGACAACAGGTCCCCGTTCATAACCCCTAAACCCAAACTCCCACAGAGGAAGGACAGACCCTCGACCGGCTCGTGGGAGTTTATCTACTGAATGATTCCAAAGCTGCGCACGAAAGAACAAGAAGAAGCAGTCCAACAGAAAATGAACACATCTAGGAACTCAACTGAAAGATAACAGAAAATTACAACAGAAGCAAAATCATGCCTGTTTTCACAGGTTTGGAAAACACTTGACATAAAAACGGTAAAAAAACTAAACAAATGGACGCTTCAGAATCATTGCTTGATGGTGGAGAAGAGGCGAGAGCATTTGGCAAAGAAAAATAATAGCACATGGCCACCATTATTTTCACCTTAATAACACAGTAAAACCACGGCTTTCACCTTTCTGTCATTTCAGGTTTTTTCTTCAACGCTTGTGAAGAAAAAAAAGAATCACCATAGGATACAGCACAGCATGAAGACAGGAGAGGGGTGGGGTCGGGGGGGGGGGTGGGGGGGTTGGGCAGTAGAGGAGAGGAACAGTTTTGTCCCCAGCAAGACCCTGTCACAGCGTAGAGGAGGGAGGGAAAAAGAGGAGCAACTCCGATCATCCCTGCGACGCCGTTCCCCGGAGAGCCAAGACGCAGGACTTAGTAAGGTGAGCCTGAGGTCAAGTTAGAGAGAGAGAGATGGAGACCTAGCGTGGGCTGTCCTGTTACTTACACTGCACCTGCAGGATCTGGTCACTCAGGTTGGCCTTGATGTGGTTCTCACTGTATGTGGGCAACACCAGCCCTAGACTGTGAAGAGGACACACGACCACATCACATCAGCGTTTTATCGCTTATCCGTGGATACACAAACACGGACACGCTCACCCTCAAAAAGACTTGTGGGGACCTACACCGGTGACCCAAAATATTAGGACCACTCACAGGTGAAGCGAATAACGTTGATCATCTTCTTACAAGGGCACATGTCAAGGTCTGGGTATGTTAAATGTTAAGCAACGTGTTGGATGCAGGAGAAATGGGCAGAGAAGTAAGGACCTGAGCGACTTTGACAAGGGCCAAACGATTGGGTCAGAGCATCTATCTTTGTGTACACTTGCACATACATATGGATCAAACATACAAACACACACTCCTTCCCTTAGACAAACGTAACAGAATTCTCTAATCCGGAGTTGTGAACAACCTACAAAACCCCAAACGCTGTTAGAATTGCAGAGCGACTGTGTCATCATCTTCACAGATACTAACACCTGGCTTCCGGCCAGTAGAGGTACAGAAAAAAACATTGTCAGCAGTTCTAGCATGAATGAATATCATTTAATGCAAATTGTAGTGTTGCTAAAGGGAAAGGTCTTTATAATATAGCTTTAAATGTTTTATATTAGCGATTAGTAAATTGAATAAAGAATGCAGTCCATTTCTGTTTAACATTCTTCCTGCTGCAGTGCTTTTCACTAAGTATCTTAGTTTGTGAAGGTTCCGGTAAATCATTCACCACACGGACGGCAGGAAAATGAATGACCGGAGTCAATTCCGTAATAGATTTTGTGGACATTCCTGGTTGATAGATGGAGCCCACATCGCTGAATTCATAAACACCTCCACGCTTGTCAGAAGTGAACTTAAAGATCCTAAGCATTATAGATTCAATTTACAGGGGCAGTTTAAGGTCCGATGATGGCCCTCTTATGTCCATGCTTATGTGCTCGATCAGTCATAGGATCAGAAACCATCCGAGTCTTGACAACATTATTACGCTACCAAAGTAAATTTGAGGTCTTCTTCAGTCTCTTTTTGTTGAGAGCGCGAGCCAGGGGGAGGTTGGCGGAGCATGGCGGAGGTTACCCACCTGTAGTCTGTGCCCTCCACCGGAGTCCAGGCGTATGTCCGGATTGCCTCGTCGATGTACCTCTGAAAGAAGACAATGGCATCACATCACCAACCGGCCTTCCTGAAGCACAAACACGAACTACAGCTAAACTTTGAAAGGCAGCCATAGCCGGGTTTCTCGGGATGCCTGAAACACGGATGATGGCCACGGCTCGTGTATTGAAGACTTGCCTCATCAACCGACTTAATGAGGGTCTTGATTTTCCTTTGCCCAGATTTGCTATCAATCATTTCTCGACGGATCTGAGAAAGAGAGAAAAATGGAGACAGAAAAGGAGAGAGCGGGGAAGAAACATCAAGAGGAAGAGTATAAGGGGAAATGGAGAATTACTAGTGTGTTCCTTGACAAAAATAAACTTTGACATTTCATTGTACAGGTTGGTCATGGCCTCAGTGTCATCCATTTATAGTAACAAGGTTGTTGAGGTGTGGGTGATCAGCAGAGTGTCCTAGTTACCTCCTCTTTTTTACTGTCCACCAGCTCAGCATCCAGGAAGTCCAAAGTGACAGGCTCTATGAAGTTAATGATCTGACGGAGAGAGTGAGCCAATCAGGCAGAAGGAATATCAGTGTATCACCAGCTACTGGGTTACAATGAACAAAGCTAGCCGGTATTCTAATTCTGCATTCTTAACCCAGTGGGAGACGGAAATTTAGCAGTTAGATAAATTCCCCAGCTTTGAACCCATTGGGGAACATGTTACTGCATATCAGCCATTGAGCTGAATCTACAGCACAGCAGAAATCCACAAATCAGGCTTGTGAACAAAGTAGAGTGTTCAGACACGTTTTATTTAACTGTTTAGAAAGTGAATGCTGTTACAGAAGTCAAAAGCGGCATTATGATCTAGAAGAGTCTGGAGGCGTGGGTTGGAGGGTTGGGATGCAGGCAAAGAAAACTGGATCCTACCTTCGGTTGCAGGTTGGGGTGAAGAAGCAAATAGCCATTTTGGTCGATTGCAAAGGTATAACCGTTAGCTCCAAGCTTTAGGGAGAAAAGAGAGACTTCAACCAGAGAACCAAAATGGGGAAGACCTCCTCTGACCCGCGGGCGTGGTGGTTACGCGAAACATTCTTACCCTGTATGTCGGAGTCTTTTTCTTAATTTCGCTGATCGCCACGTCCACTCCCATGACGCCGAGAACGAGCTGAGTCTGCGGAACAACATTACAGTTCCTGGATCCTAAGCAGACACCCGTGCCTCTGCACCTCTCTCAGTGGCCTTGTCACCACACCATCAGTCAGCTTGTCACATTACCAACCACAGCCAGAGGCCGCGGTGCACACACACACGCACACACACACACCCACACACACACACACACACACGCACGCACACACACAGACAAACAGAGAGACACGTAGGCAACCCACACGGCTGCTAGACTGCAGAAAAGCAGTCCTCACCATCTGTGACTTACTACCAAGTGTACCATCTGATTAATGTATATACGCCCGGGAACTGAGCCAATTTGTCATAGCGGCATCAGTCTGCTTCTAAAGCATGTGCTCTTCTCAAGAATCAATATTTTCTGTTCAGGTTTTTAAACGTTGGTTCTGTGGGAGCTGAACAGCAAGGCGAAACATGTGCTGCACATGAATTGTACATTAAACAAGGCTGGACTCCAGCAAACAGTAGATCCAAACAGCGAAGCAACACAGCATCCATTATTGTCACTAAAACCACAGGCTTATAAAATACACTGTATACTTGGCCCAACCCAGTACTATGGTTTGCGTGGTTTGATCAATGCTCAAGTGACTACTGTTGTTTGATGACCTGAGCTGCTGGGCCCGTTGTCACCTCAGGGGGTCAGTGTTGCCCCGTGGACAGTCAGCATGTCGGTCGGTGCGTCCGTACACAATTATGCATGACAGATGGTAAACATTACGACTTCCAGAGAAAGGCACTTTTGGCTACTTGGGATTCCCAGTTGTTTCGCAATGTACTGAAAGTGTGGTTTTTCTTTCAAATAGGGAGTGTCTATCGTGGCTTACTACTGATGCAAATGTATGTATTTTTTTATCATCAAAACAGCCACAGAGGAAAACTGAGACTTTCCATACACACCATTTTTGAAGAATGAACTCTGAAGTGGCATGTCTACTGATTTGTTAAGCAGTGCTAAGCCTCAGTCTGGTTGATTATTTACCTGAGAATTAGCATCAGCCGTTAGGTTGAAAACGGGCATGGTCCCAGTAATGACCAGACCTAGAGTCTAAATAAACAAACAACACAGTAAAATCAGCATTAGTTTTCATGGGACTTAACAAGGTCTGTTTTGTGTTATTATCCAAAGGCTTTAATTGGTATCCAGGTAGTGGGAAAATAACACGACACTGGTTTTGATATTTGAAAAAAAATGTCTGTACTAATCGTCAGTAGAAATATGTCTTACTAGAGCATCCTGGTACACATTGGTCCACTGGACCTGTTTGGCTCTTGGCCCCGCCAGAACCATAGGTCGACCCAGAACATCTAGGTACTCCTGTGACACAGAGACACACAAACATGTCAAAGCAACAACCAACACCCCCCCACACACGGAAACACATCCACACAGCACCTATCGGTTTCTAGTCTTACTCCAGGGGTTGTTAACAGTGAGCTGTAAGAGCATGTCAACCTTATTCATCGTAAAACTACAAGACCCTGACAAGTGTTCTCCTCGTCTGAAAAGCCAACAGTAGAACAGCCCTGGCCCCGAGGAGCAGTAAAGCCTGCGGCCCTTCATCCAGGGCTGTTATTCATCATTACGAAGCAGCTATTAAAAACATATTAGGAGTGGCAGCGGAACGTGGCACAAACAAGGCAATCTCCTACAGGCTCCGTGTCCACGACAGAAGCGGGTAAAAACACCTGTCTGTGTATCAAGGAAGGGGTGAAGGGTTAAGTCACAAGTAATTCGTCACATTTGTCACATTCTCCTCTCCATAAGTTTGTTTCATAATCGCAATTTTTTTTTAGGGAATTCGGTTACTGTTCTACAGGATGCCGTTACCGGGACGCAAAGAAATGCAAAGAAACCAAATGGTTCGAATCTGAGATTAAAACTTTTGGGACCACATACGTCTGTGAACGGTACCTGCCATATTGGTCTTTGGTTCTGTTCAAACTAAACATGAGAAAATACTGACTTTGCCGACTCTTTCGCCAACTCCATTTGACAATATGGATTGTAATTTTTTTTAAAGAAATTCCATCCATGTCTATATATCAATCCATCTATAAGTATCTATCAGTAAAGCAGGTAGTAACAAATTGTTCCATGTGTAACGAGTCTTATTTACGCTCAGTTAATATGGCCTCATTTACATGGAATAATATTACAGCATAACTCAACCATAAGGGTCTGATACTGACCAGTAGCTGGGCCCGGAGTGAACAGTGTTGTTCTAGTGTTGGGCCTTTGACCGTTTGTTATTACTGGGCTGAACACTGAGGGGCTGACAGGCGTAACCTATTCTATTATTAGCGGGCTAAAACTCTGGTGAAATGCGCCACGGGGAGATCTTTCATCAGGACGGTGACAGGTAGACCTTTTCACGAGATGTGGGGGACATTTTCTACCCGACTCGAACAATCCGGCAAATAGAAAAATCTGGAGTAAAACAAAGGCTGAAGAGGTCCAATGAAACCAGAGCCCCTGTGCAGGTACTGCAGAGACCATGGGCCAGGGTCCAAGCCAATGATTCTGTTAGTAATGAGTTGCCATGACCCAAACCCCAAGTCAGGCAAATCAACCACTAGCCTGTCAATCTACTAATATATTTCTGTCCTTACACTGTCAAATACATCCTGCAACAGCATACCAGTTGACTATATAATAATACATTAACTGTGTATAGTGTACTGTGGAATGTTATACACAGTATGTTTACACACGTAGTACTTATTTTGTGATTCTGTAGTGTGCTGTATACTTGGCCTCAGGGATCCTTGGCCTCTCCACAGTGGGAACTTGAAAACATTCATGACACCATAGCCTTACCAGTGAAATTAACATGGGGGTACTTCAGGGGTACTCCGAGCAGAACAAAATTCCCTCAGTGGTACAGTAAATGAAAAAGGTTAGGAACCACTGCTCTATAAAATACAATGCATGATTAATAAGCAGGTTCCCTGGCCATTCACCTTCATCCATTGCCCCATTCTGTGCCTGCCCGGAGTGAAGCTACACGCTACGACCATGCATTATGTTGGGTTGTTAACACATCGTCCCATCGAAGTTTGCTTGCCGTTAAGGGACTCGCCCTATTTCTTGGTAAGCCCACAACTTAAGTCTGCGGTGTTTGGTCAGATGCTGGAGTAAGTTCTGTGTCCGTGAGTTAAGAGATAGGAACCGGAAAGAAGAGCTCCACCCTCTCTCTTTGAAAAACGATGAGCAAGCCTATGGGCCAAGATTTCCCCACCCTTTCCCAATTCCAAAGACGCTAACACTTTCGAAATTCAGATTTGTCCAAAGCGCCGGAACTAATGCAGCATGTTATCTCACGCACCCCATTGTATCGTGACAGATCTTCAGTACCAATATGTTTACGTCGTCAGTCCACGAGAGATTACCTCAAGAAGTGAGCCCAAACAAGATAAGAAAAGATCCCAAAAAAGATAATACAACAAAGATCCTAGAATCAAACACTCTAGTGTTAGTGTGTATATTATGAAGTGGGCGGTTTGATGCCGATTGGCTGAAAGCTGTGGTATATGAGAATGTATACCACACGGATACTGCTGTTCTATTTGTGTTTGTAACCAGTGTATATTAACAATACAGTGCCTCTGGTGTTTGAGGTTTACCAATATACCACGGTTTACCAATATACCATGGATTACCAATATACCACGGTTTAACAATATACAATGGCTTAGAGCTGTATCTGTACATCCCACCCCTCCAGTGTTAAAGGAGCACTGTGTAGAATCCTGCCTCTGAATTCAAACTAAAATATGACTTGTCATATTTCCATTTCTGAATGAAGCCCGAATAGTATCAGTTAGTCCAGAGTGGTTTATGGTGGGAGAAAGTACTGCGAGTGTCTAAAGCAAGTGAGGAGAAGTCAATACGATAATGACAGTTAGACTGGCTAGAAAGTGTCAATGGGGAATATCTCATTTATGCTTGTATCGTATGATAGTAGTAGTAGTAAAAATCTTACAGCAACGTCTGCAAAAAATCCAAAATAATCTTCTAGAACCATCAGTACATAGTACTGTTGTACAGCAACTGCTATTACTATTAATAATAATACATTGAACTTAAACCTTTTATGGGATCCAAAGAAGCTTTACATCTGGTACAAAACAAACAAAACCCGGGGAGTGAGATTGGAATATAAATAGAAAAGCGTAAAGACGAGGACTCAAAGATGACGCCAGAAGACGGGAAAGGGCAGAGGCTAGGGGTAGGATTGTTTCAACAGACGAGGCTTTGGATGAAGATGGTAACAGATTCAAAGTCATGGATTGATTGTTGAAGTGAGTTCCAGAGCCTTGGAGCAGCCCGAGAGAAAAAGACAGGGATTGGAGAAACACATGTTGAACCAGAGTAATGTTATGCAAATATGGGCCCAGATACCTTGTTTATATATGGTGTCTTATGTGCATGGTAAAGCTTTAACTTTGTGGATTGCAGCGACAAACTGTGTTCACAGACAATGTTTTTTGGAAGTGTTAGCCCATGCAGTGATTTCCACTACAGAATCGTGTCTGGTTTTAATACAGTGCCGTCTGAGGGCCTGGAGATCACAGCCATCCAATATTGGTTTTCAGCCTTGACACTTGCATACAGAGATTTCGCAGGATTCTTTGAATCTTTTAATGATATTGTGTACCGTAAAGTCTTCGCAATTTTACATTGAGAAATTTTATTTTCAAATTGTTGCACAACTTGCCTTCACAGTCTTTTACAAAGTGTTGAACCCCTCTCCATCTTTACTTCTGAATGACTCGTTTAACCCTATCATGCTACTGACCTGTTGCCAATTAACCTAATTCGTTGTGAAATGTTCCACCAGGTTAGTCCTTTGTATTACACAACATTTCCAGCCTATTGTTGCCCCGTAACAGCTTTTTAAAAATGTGTTGCTGGCATCAAAATCTACATGCGTTTGTTTTTTTCAAGAAAGAATAACATTTCTCAGTTTCAACATTTGATATATTGTTTTTGTGCTACTTCCTATTGAAAACAGGGTTTAAATGATTTGCACATCATTGCATTCTGCTTTTATTTACATCCCATTTGTTTTAAAACAGAGTTGTCTATAATACAGTTGTACGTCTGCGGTGCTAGTCTATAGCCTTAGTCATGTCTATAGTCATGTGGTGTATCTCACCTGGGTTCAGGTTCTAACAACTCAACACCTATTTAATGGGAGCTGAACATGTATCCGTCATATATCAACAGCGGTGATCTGTAATGTGCAGGAATCTCTGACAGCCATGCAGTGTGTTACCATGTGATGTCGTATGATGGGGCATAATAATGTACACAGCAAGTCCCAGGTGTTTCTAATGCTCCTAGACCAGTGCTGTCACACACCTGCTGTAGGAAACCTATTAGAATAAGTGGCAGTTCTCGCAATATAATTATGACAGAGTTAATGGAACAGCTGACAGTCTATTCACAGGACCCTGGTGGCTCAGTGAAACCCCCCGTCCCCACACGCACTTCCTCCAGCTGGAATGAGGTGATCCCAAGGGGCTGAGGGCCCGGGCGACGCCTGGATGTGGAGGGTGGGGAGGGGTGTGGGCCAGAGGAGCCCCGTGTGTCTGATCAGTCGGGGACTAGAAAAGAGAGGATTAGGTGGAAAGCCCTCAGACCGGATAGGAAACTGACCATATCCCTACTTTTTTTTGTAGTTCTGCTTTTATCAGTGTTATTCAATCTCTGTTACTCCATTGCAAACTTCTTTCCAAATCATGCAATATTATTGATTGTAAAGGATAATGGAAAAGTACATACCCCCTAAAAACAACGGTCATGTCATCAGGACACACAATTTAACATATTTGCGCACTCCTATACACACACACACAATTAAGAAGATCTCACCTGCGTGTTTATCCGAATTGCTCCGATGGATGGAATCTCGTAGTAGAAGCCTGAAGATAAAAAAGTGAGAAATTCATTTCAGTGGCTGTAGAATGATAACCAACCCGTGATTACCTTTCCCAGTGGTAAGCAACCTCAGCGTTAACCAACCTCAACATTAACCAACCTCAGTGTTACCCAACTATAGTGCTAACCAACCTCAGCATTAAACAACCTCAGTTACAACCGCCCTCAGAGATAAGCTACCTCAGGGATAACCAGCCAATGTCATAACCAACCTTGGTTATTACTAATCACAATCATAAATAACTTCTGTGATAAATAACGCTAATTTTAACCAACCTCAGCGACAACCAACCCCAGCGATTAACAACCACAGTTTTAACACATCTCTTTGTAAACCAACCTAAATGACAACCAACCTCAGTGTTAACCAAACCCAGTGATAACTGCTCTACTGGTCTTAATAACCATATGGGAAATAACACAACAATATAGCCAAGTGTAATCATCTCAAGCAATCAGAGCCCATCAAGTAATAATTTCAATGCGATTCCTTAGCAGAATGCTGATTGCTCTGTAGAGGGAAATAGCCTATTACATGTATAGGTAATTATCTAATTTGCTGTCATGTAGATAGGTGTGTGCGTATGCGTGTGATTTATTGGAATCAGGGTTTATGCCAAAGAAGACTAGGGTCACTGGTCATTGGCCTCAGATCACCTGGTGGTTATATATTGAAGGATATCAGGTAATGTGTCTGAAGGTGTCGTTCAGGATATTGCTGCTGAGCCTCAGGCCTCGTTTTGACAGAATCCGTCGCGCCATATGTGTTGCAACAGAATCTATACTTGTCCAAACTAGGTTACAGAGCTTGCGGGTTGTCACACGCATTGGGATTTAGGACTTCAGAAACAGAAAGCAGGAAGTAGATGCACCACCAAAGAACATGCCGATGTTTAGCTTTCATCTAAGTGTTCGAGGGCTAGCAACAAGAACACTGACAGAAAATAATTTTTCTGTCAAAGAACACAATTTTCTGTCAAGAACACTTTGACAGAAAATTCATTTTCACTGAACAGTACAAAATCAAAGTTTTGTTCATATTTCACCTCTGGCCAGTTAAGAAAAGAAATGTTCATTAACTGAGAAGAACATGCTAGTGGTATTCTGGCAGAACATTTTTGCATTACAAACGGTAGGCTAGCTAGATCAGCGAACATGGCAACAGACAATCGACAACATGACAGAAGTACAGGAAGCTAAACCCCTTTTCTTCTGACTACATCTGCTACAACACGTTTTCATGCAGCATATCTGGCATTAAACATCACGGTCAACATCTGCACTTGTGTCTCGTCACAGAAACAGAACAGAAACTCTCCGCCTGCTTATTTCACGGATCGCAATGATCGTGTAAAATGTGCCGTACATCGACGTAACGATGCAATCTGTCTCCACCAGGCCCTGGGGCTGCTTGTGACAGAGCAGACGTGCTGATTAGGGACGGAGAACAGGAAGCCCCTCTCTCTGTCTCTCTGGGTCAGTAACTGCTTCCGCCTCTCGACTTATTAAAGCACAGCGTGTTTATACACAAACCCGCAAAACAGAGACAGCTTCCTCGCAATGTTAGGAGGATAGACTGTCCTGTCCTTCGCAAAACACTTCCTGCGACAAGTCGCAGAATTGAAACGCGCTCCTCAGCCTTTTGTGGGGGGGGGGGGG
>JACXGK010000164.1:0-78640 GCA_016801125.1 Novumbra hubbsi | reverse complement strand
GCGTGGGAGTTGGGCTTGTAATGTTTTTGTGAGGGGAGGATCAGCGCGCGTGTAAGTCTGTGTTTTCCGGGTCAGGGGTTCCGGCGGGGTGTCGGTGTCTGTTTGCGTGCGATACCGAATGAGAGCCATAGGCGCCAGTATATGGAAAAGGACAGCTCCACAGAGAACGGCAATACCCATTGTCTTTGGTCGGCCATTGCTTTGGCGCATTGCTAATGATTAGCCTGAGTGGCACGCGGGCACAGAGGAGTAATCCTGGACTTCTCCCCTGTGCTCCCCTGCCTCAATGCAAGATGGCAGCCATCGTTATCACCGTAGCCAGACTCCACCCCATAATTAATTACAACTTGTGGGAAGGCAGGCACTTCTGAAGCACTCTGATGGCTCCACTGAAAGCAAACAAACCAGCCTTCTATAGGTGGTGGAGAACGCCTGGCATGACAAAGAAACAATCTGACCAGAGAGGGAAGGAGGGAGAGAGAGAAAGAGAGAGAGAGGTAGAGAAAGTCGAGAGAGGGAGGGGAAGTCAATAGAGGTAGAGAAAGTCTTCAGGAAAAAGCAAAGAGTAAAAGGGAAAAGGAAAGAACCGAAATGTAGAATTCTCCATCGGTTCACGGTTCAATAAGAGGACACGAAGGGTCACAAGGTCGTTAGGGCAGAGGGTCAGGAAGGACAGGATTTTCTCCCAAGACGTTGGGGATAAGGGGTACAGCCTCTCCACTCACCTTTATTGGCGCAGGCAATCCACTGCAGAGGTGTGACATCATAGTTATGCTGCCCCACTGAAAAGGTAAATACTCGAATCTGGGAAAAGACAGAGAGACTAAGTAGAAACAACATTCTTCTCATGTAAAAGGCGTAACAGTCCGCCTTTTGTGGGTGGGGGCGAAGAAATGGTACGGGGAACGGGGGGGGGGGGGGGGGGGGGGGGGGGGGGGGGGGGGGGGGGGGGGGGGGGGGGGGGGGGGGGGGGGGGGGGCTGTAGAGAAAAAAGGAGCGGGTGAGTGAGAGGGGGAGGGCATGTGTTGGCTGTAATTTCATGGTCTCAGATGATAAAGTGGCTAATTAGTCAGCAGGTCAGAGCTGTTAACACCAGCAGCAACAAGACAAAAGACAGAACCAGAGAGATGAAAGGGAGTGAGAGGAACAATGTGGATCAAATCTAGAAAAAGACACTGCATCTACAGTGTCCAAGGCCACTCTACATTCTATCTTGGTGCATCACCTGGACACCAGATCTACTATGTCTAAGGTGGTACATGTTGTATCTAGCTGCAATAACTGGACACGACATACTGTGTCCAAGGATGAACACGTTGTACCTAGCTGCATCATCTAGCGGTTGACAAACCTAATGATCTGATAAAGACTAAATATGCATTAAAGATAAGGAAGGGAATCGAAGAAGTGTGAACGCTGGCTGGTCTAACAATTCTTGGACACGCCCCTACAGATGAGGGTTGATGAACGGGTCATTGTCTTTTGGTGGTGGGGGGGGACTCACGGTTTTGTTGGGCCAGTTGTACTTCTCAAAGATGTCCTGAGCACGATCCTCCCCCCCGTCGGTAAACATCATTATCATCTTATTGCAGCCCGCCCTGGGGGCGCCGGTGTCCTGCGGAACCGACGGAGAGGAGGGTTGACGGGGAGAGAGGGGAGAGAGAATGCGATGCAGAGATACAGAGAAGGAGAGTGATTAGTGCGGGAGGGGGGGAAGGGGCCGTCCAAGAACGGAGGAGGAGCACATCAGACATGAAGACAGGGTGAGGCATCGCCTCTCCTTCCAGGAAATCACACCGGCAGCTCGGTTCGTCACAGGTCATGGGAGCGCTTGGGCGAAGGACAAGTCTGTCTTCCAGTTCGCCTTCGAACAACTGTGGCTTCCGCTGTTTTCTCTTTAGCACTATCTGTTAGCTGCGAGCCTGGCACACAATGTCTCCCCCTATCCGGGCTTGAAGTGGCCCATCTCTGTGTGCAGGGTTATGCATCCACCTATCCGGGCTTGAAGTGGCCCATCTCTGTGTGCAGGGTTATGCATCCACCTATCCGGGCTTGAAGTGGCCCATCTCTGTGTGCAGGGTTATGCATCCACCTATCCAGGCTTGAAGTGGCCCATCTCTGTGTGCAGGGTTATGCATCCACCTATCCGGGCTTGAAGTGGCCCATCTCTGTGTGCAGGGTTATGCATCCACCTATCCAGGCTTGAAGTGGCCCATCTCAGGGTTATGAGGCGTTTGTTCTTAGCATTCTGCGGCGATACAGATTGGCTTCTAGGCGTAGCCCTCCCCCGCCCTCCCTCCCCACAACCCCGCCTCCCTCCCCCGGTCTGTCTCTGCCTGACAGCTGCCATTGATATGCGGCCCGGCGGCGCGTCACTCTGACAAGATTCTAATAAAGATAAATAATATTGCCACAATTATAATTTTTTTTTTTTTTTTATTGTGCTTCTGCCACCAATCACGGGGAGCGTGCGACAGACACTGATTAAAAGGCACTTTTATTTCTCAATCTGCTGGGGGGCGGAGGGGGGGGGGGGTGCAGGCCGGGTTCGTGCTAGGCTGAGCGGTTGGCTCGGTGCCTCCCGGCCCACCGCAGGAATATCAAGTGTCTACGGCTGATGCTCTGGGCTTCTGTCATCAATCACCCCATCAGAGCCCATTAGTGGGGCAGCCTCCTAAAATATACAGGAGAACACAGAGCCGAGCTCAGGCGGCGCCCGTGTAGCCCGGCCGACGGGGGAAGAGCGGCACGCGGCTGGGGAGCGACCGGCACCTGGCCGTACGGAACCGGTGCCATCATGTCGCCGCCGCGGCTTTTCCTAATAAGGCAGACTGAACGACCTCCCTCGAGGGCTCCATTCAGACCTGGTGAAATCCGGTGGCGGTCGCACCGGAACGCAAGCGGCCGCGTGCCACGGCCGTTACGCAGAGGACCTAAGCTAACTGAACATCCTGACATACACCCCACGGCGCCAGACTGACCGCCTGCTGGCTCGCTTACATTGAGCAGCTGTTCGAAGGCGAACTGGAAGCCAGACTTGTAGTCGGTTGTTCCTTTGGCGTGCATGTTCATGATGGAGTCCTTGAAGATGTTCTTGTTTCTCTTGTTGGCCTGGACCAAGGTCTTAAAGCAGGGGACCACCGCCTCGGCCTTCTCGCTAAACTGCGAGAGAAAGAGAAGACGGACGGTAATGAGGAGCCGTCCATTTAACTTATCTGGTTTTGACCACGCTGCTCTATCGCTGGCATTGAGTGCCACTCCATCTGTGTGTGTGCGAGACAGGATATGAAGGGGGAATTTGCAGCTGTGGGCAGCTCTGTGGCACTTTGGCAATAAACATTGATCATTTCATCGTTCCACATAAAGAACAGGTGCTCCTGGAATTCCAACACAAACGAAGAACAATCACCCACCCACGATAATATAAATTCAGCCAAGATCCCCTCTCCTTGGCAGAATTACAATTAGTCCTGGACTTGTGTGTGTGACCGCGTGTGTGGGCATGTCTGCGCCAAACAGAAAAAAATAGTGTGTCTACGTATGATTAGCATCGTACAGCTATGTCTGTAATGTCAAATTTTTAATGGCCTTTCTTGTTGAAGGTCAAGTTTAAAATCCATTGACATTTTCAAGAAAGAATGATAGCATAACATAGGGGAAATATTTGGCCACACAAAAAGCAGAGATTTATTCCTGCTTGTGTAGTTTGACGTTTATTTAAAAATGGCAAACAAATAACAATTGCCTAAACTATAGCAGTCAGATCAGAAGTCACATGTTATGTTTGAATCAGATTTTGGATACCAGTTTGTCTAATTAACCTATGCAATATCTCAAACGCTTTTTGCCTAAACGTGGGTGAATGATGCATCTGGCATTTACTAAATTACACTGATTGGCCCCGGGTAATTAACAGATTCGTTAGTCACCTGCGACATCTCAACTGACAAAAGGGGGAACTGCATCATTCGTGGGGGATGACACGTTTACTGTGGCCTTTTTACAGACTTGATTTGCCCTGAAAAAAAATCTTAACAAAAGAGCTTTCAGTTTTGTAACCCATGTCACAAATCACATTTCCTGTTGCTGACGGATTATTTTTTTTACTGTCACCAAATTGCTCAAATTTAGATATGTCATCTGTACTTCCTCTTAGACCTCTTATTTTTTTATATTGGTGGAAATCAGCTTCGTTCCCACCCAGATTACCACGCTCATTTCAGCCTCTTAGAGCTGGGATTTACACTGACTAAGAGCACTGGATTATTGAGGATTACCCTCCCAAGTCTCTGCCCAACCTGTGTGCGTGCGTGTGTGTGTGTATGTCTTGGGTATTTGTCTGCATGCATTCGTAGGCAGTGAATGAGAATGCATCACTCACCTAATTAAAACCCTGGAGTACAAGGAGTCAGTGGAGTAGAGATAGACTGGCTTAATCACACAGAGACTAAGAGGTTGCAACACCATAGGATTAGATCTTCCCCATAAGGCAAATACGTTTTTACAGCAAAACGACTATGACTACGTGTTCAGGACCTGGGTGAACGCTTCCTTGTGACTTATAAACCAATATTTTGTTTATGTCGTATTTACAACCATGATAAGACTACGTCTTTTAATATTTTACGAGTGACCAGTGTGTAATTAAGTGAAATTGTATTGAAATGATTTAATCAACTTGGTATTTAACCAGTCTAAACAAGATGAGCATCATTTCTTATTTTATGACCTGGCAGAAAACAAATCAGAAGACAATCCACAGAATCCCACAGATTCTGTCACCGAGAACCGACAGAACCAGAGAACCGACAGAACCAGAGCATCCGTTGCCTGACACTCACCCTGGCCACATTCACGTAGTCGTCATCGGACAGAGTATCCAGCATCTTCACCACAGAGTTCTTCATGAGCTTCAGAGTGAGTCCGCTGACGCTGCCACTCCTACAGACGGAACACCACACCACAGAACACAAACCAACAGGCAGCGTTGAGCCACTTGTTCAAATCGAAACGCCTTAAAACCCACCCAGACACTGACAAACACGTGGCTGGCGATGACGAAGATGTATATGATGACTTACAGACAGGTGTCCCAATCACAGTGGCTTTCAGTGTGCATTCAGAATGCTAATCTTGGCATTGTACCTCCAGAAAAAAACATGTGTATGATAGCGAGAGGTCTGTGGAGATAAACATGATCGAGGGGCAAGAAACAAGATTCTCCTTTAATCAGATACGTAGATATCCAGTGAACCAATAGGTGGCACTAGAGATCTTCCCTGCTGCCCTCCCGTGGGGTGCGAGGGAAGAAAGGAGCGCTGAAGGTAAGACGAAACGTCTAGATACTCACACATCCACGATGATGACCATGTCCTTGGGAGATGACGCCCCCTGGATGTACCTGTTCAAAAAGGGAAGAAAGTTTAACAAATTGTCTTATTCTTCCATGTGACTCAATGAACCGCAAGAACCAATTCAAGGTGAATCCTAAGTAACCAAAAACCAGGCTATGTTTATATGTAACGACCAGGTCAGAGCAAGTGTTAAAACGCAGTGTAAGCTTGAAGGAGCTGTGTCTAAATGGATTGGAAGCTTTGTCAGGATTGGTTGAGGGAAGCTTGAATGGGGTCTGGGTTTAGCTCAGGTAAATGCGGAGGTAAAGCTATATTTACTTTGAGTAAACCTTTGGTGAGCGACCTGGACCTCTTTATCTCGACTCTGAATGTTATGTTTATGTGTTAACTGTTCTACAGTGCCAGTCAAGTTTGGACACAATTCTCCATACTAGTAAATGCGTAAATGGTCTAAGCTTTTGACTGGTAATATAGGCAGTCTGAGGGAAAAAAATATTCGGACATCTCTACAAGGTTGAGATGGAAAACAGGCATTGTTGGTTCAAAGTTGTTTGCCAGTGTGTTGCATCTCCTCTTTCAACAATACTCATTTGGGAACTGAGGAGACCAATTGCTGTAGTTTTGAAAGTGAAATGTATTCCCATTCTTGCTTGATATAGTATTTCAGCTGCTCAAGAGTGTCGGCGTCTCCTTTGTCATATTTCTTGTATCATAATGCGCCAAATGCTTTCAATGGGTGACAGGTCTGGACTGCCGGCAGCCAGTTTAGCACCCTGACTCATTTGCTATGGAGCCATGCTGTTTTATGTGCAGAATGAATGTGATTTGGAACTGTCTTACTGAAATAAGCAAGGCTTTTCCAGAAAAAGATGTCATCTGCATGGCAGCATATGTTGCTCCAAAACCTGTATATAAATATTCTTCAGAATGAATGGTGCCTTCACACATGGACAAGTCACCCATGCCATGTGCACTAATGCACTAACACTATTATGGATGCCGGCTTCTGAACCGTGGGCTGGTAAGAAGATGGTCCCTCTAATTTATAGTCCGGATGACGTGGCTTCCATGATTCTCAAAAATAATTTCAAATGTAGATTTTTCAGACCACAAGACAGTTTTCCAGTTCGCCTCATTCTATCTCCAATGAGCTTGGACCCAGACAAGGCAGTGTCGGTTCATATATTTGTTTATATATGGTTGCTTTGAATGGTAGCGTTTTAACTTGCATTTGTGGATGTAGCAACAAACTGTGTTTACATACAATGGTTTTTGGAAGTGTTCCTTGGCCCATGCAGTGATGTCCACTACAGAATTGTGTCTATTTTTTAATACAGTGCCATCTAAGGGCCAGAAGATCACTGCCATCTAGTTTCAGCTTCTCTGAATCTTTTAATCATATTATTTCTCTTTGCAATTTTACATTGATAAATGTTATTCTTAGATTGTTGCACTATTTGCCTGCACAGTTTTTCACAGAGTGGTAAACCCCTCCCCTTCCTTTTGACAGACCGATCTCTCTAGAACAGTGGTTCTTAACCCATTCCTCAGGGAACCCCAGCCAGTCTTGGTATTTGAACTACCCTTTAGCTAGCACACATAATCCTCAAGCCCTTGATTAGTGTATCTGCTGTGCTTGTTCAGGGCTGCAGCTAAGATGTGGAATGTCTGGGGTTCCCTGAGGAATGGGTTAAGAACCACTACTCTTGAATGATCTTTAAATGCCCAATCATGTTACTGACCCGTTGCCAATTGACATAATAAGTTGTGTGATCCTCCACCAGGTTTAGTTTTATAGAATTACACCACTTTTCAAGTCTTTTGTTGCCTCTGTCACAAACTTTTTTTAAACGTGTTACCGGCATCAAAATCAAAGTGGGCATATATTTTTTAAGAAACAATAAAATATCTCAGTTTCAACATTTGATATGTTGTCTTTGTACTATTGTCCCATCTGGAAAACAGGGTTGTAAGAGCTAGTGCTGATGGTTAATATTCCCCTTATGACTTATGCCCGCTGTCAAACAAATGATTTACTCTGCCGGTCCCATTGTCAGCCAGAGAAATGAGCTGCTTAGCAACATCATGCCACAGTTGCCATACGACTTTCAAAATAAAGCATGTATGGATGTGAGTGTGTGTCTCAAATGCCAGACCTACATGAGTCAAGGGCGAAGCAGCTAGCTAGTCTGTGTTAGTGGTCATAAGCAACATCGCTCTGTATCCTAGCATTTAACATAGTTATATGTTGTACATATGACTTGTTTCCTCAAAGATTTAAAGAATGTGGTAACAAAATAATGACCTTTTGGGAAAATTGTAGTGGTCTTCTGATGAAAACAACATTTATCTTAGAGGCTTAGGGTAAAACTTACAATAGGGTTTGTATGCTTGTATGATCACTACCGTTAAACAAATTGGAGCCACTTGTTTTTGAAAGAAAAACACATATTTTGTCCATTAAAACAACATAAAATTGATCAGAAATAGTGTAGACATTGTTGTAAATGTTGTAAATGACTATTGTAGCTGGAAATGGAATTTTTAATGGAATATCTACATAAGCTACTGCCTGTTGGCAGGCTGTTGGCAGCTACCATCACTCCTGGGTTTCAATTGCACATATCTTTGCACATTATTGCACATTATCTTTGCTAAATAAAGATAATACAGTTAATAGCAATGTTGTGTGCTACTCCCTTCCAAAAACAGCACAAACTGGCTCTTACCAAAATAAGAGGAGTGTGGGGCCCTGGTGCACAGCTGAGCAAGAGGACAAATACATTCAAATGTCTGGTTTGAGAAACAAGGCATTTCCTTAACTGGATGCTTCATTAAACAGCACCCGCAAAACACCAGTGATGAGTGACTTCAGGATATTGAAAATAAAATATTATGAACACAGACACTAAAAAAAGAACGATTGGATAAAAGTGTCATGTAAAACATTCGTCAGAGGCAGACCAAATGAACAAATTCAGGAGGACTGCTTGACACCATCTGTCAAGCATGATGGAGGCAATGTAATGGTCTGAGGTGCTTTGGTGGTGGTAGAATAGGAGATTAGCCACCGGATTTCAACCCCATTGTGCAGTTGTGGGAGCAGATTGAATTTATGGTAAGAAGTGCCCATCCGGCCAATCCAACTTGTGGGTGGTGCTTCAGGAAGCACGGGGTGAAATCTCCAGATTACCGCATGAAAGTAGAATTTTCTGCAAGACTATAACTGCTATAAATTGAAGGATGCAAGTATTGCAGGATGCAAGTATTGCAGGATGCAAGTATTATTTAAATTTTTTTTTATTTATTATGTGTCCTATTCATTTTGCTATATTTCCAATTTCATGTATGTTTTCTTGGAAAACAAGGACAATTCTAAGTGACCCCTAACTTTTGAACGGTTCTGAATGCTTGTGTGTGTGTGTTTGTTAGTAAAGGTGGAAGGCAGATCTGTGGCGGAGCAGAAACAACATGATGCTAGACATTTGGATGTCCCAGTTTAGTGCTTTTAAGAATGTCTTGCATATACTAAATGATAATAAAGCGCAATAAAATGTATTTTGTATTACATTACACTTAACATAATCTGAAGTACATTTAAATATTATTAGTTTCCTGCTTGAGAAAACAAATGCCTGTCCACAGCTGATAGAGGCTGACATATAGAGGCAAATCATAAGACACTCATTCCTTTCCAACAGCAATTAAAATCACATTACACCTGACACAAATGGAGCAGAGATTGATGTAACGTTATAGACCTTCTCCACAGTTTGCCGGAGGGGTGCGGGGCGGGGTGGGGGGTGGGGGGTTAAAATGCTAGCAGTCAGTTCGCTTGGCTTTCTGAGGAGCAAGCAGAGAAGGCAGAGTGGTTAGCAGGCATCTTGAAGTAGATGCCGAACAATCATCAGGGGTCTTTTCCTGCTGATTATCAGCGGTTCCGCCGTGTGTGGATGCCGGCCAGTTGCCTATGCGCCAGTGAGCCGGGCCAAGCCGATAGAGAAGTAAAGAGGAAGTGAGACCCGCTGGACCTGGCTGTTGCTGTTCCCCCAAGTCCGGGACTTCACTGCCTGGCACCTCGCCGCGACTTCAACCTGCGCCGTGACCCCTGAACTCTGTTCCGCCGCTGTGTCCCGGCACCACTGCGAGCCAAATCCCTGCCTCAATCACAACCAGGGCCTCACTCTTCCACAAGCCCTTCTGAAACCTCACAGGGAGTAACAAAGGCGGGCCGGCCGGCACCACCGCTGCTGCATGCAGACACTCGAGAGGTCGATTAACTGAGCATGCCCAGAACGGGCCACAAGTGCGAGGGGGATGGGAGGTGGAAATCCAATTATTTTCAATAATAGAGAACGCCACATCAAAGGTAGAACTTGGGCGACTCTCCACAGCTGTGTGGCATTCTGAATCAGGTCCGGACCCACCAAGCGTATTGGCATGACTTTTATCAATTTAATTACACAAATCTTAATTTAAGAGAGCAGTGTGAGGGGAGAGAGAGGAGGGGAGGGAGAGGGGGTGAGTTAGACTGCACGCGGCGATAGCTCCATTTTGTGGTGAAATGGAGTTGTGAAAGCGGCCATCGATGCACCAAAACCCAGTCAGAATTAAAACCACATCTCCAAACGGGGAAACTAGAGATAGCTCCGGCCAGACATTCAAGCAAGGGCCATTTAAAGAAGGCCTCAAACCTGAGCGGCACCGACTGAGTGGCTGGAGGCTTCCATTAAATCATCCAACTTTTCTCATTCTCACAGTGGACTCCAGTGCTTTAATGTGGCTGACGTTATTCATGGGCTAAATGTTAATGACGGAGCACAGCAGACTTCTATTACTGGTTCAACCTCAGCTGCCCCACATTCAGATCACACAGTCCAATGCCTATATCATCTGTCTCAGGGGGAAACAATGTGTGACTCCTAGAGAGACTATCTCTCCGGAGCTTTAATAGGAGTTTAAAAGAAGATGAAGAGTGTGTGACGCTTGGGGGGGGGGGGGGGGATCACTTGCGACAGAAGTTATAGTGCTGCCACGGATGATATTTCCTCAGATTGTCCTGCTTCTTCTGACTCTCTCTCTGTGTGCCTCTCCACTCCTAAAAGTGAATTGTCTTTCATTCTGCCTTCAAGCAAGGGGGGGGTGGGGTAAAATTTCTTCCCCCTCCAATCTCCAGGCTGACGTGGAGCCGCTTCCCGGTATGACAGATAAACCATCATGGATCCAGGCTGATATGCCCTGCCACGTGGCATTCTCCCACACCGGCCGGGTGGATCCAGATGTGTTGTTTCTGCATGGGTTCCAGTCTGTAATTACCTCTGGGCTCCTGCCTGCTGATGCCATTCTTTCCCTGTCATTACCCGTTCTCCCGCGTGCCAAGTCCAGGTGACGAGCAGATGGACCTGGCTGGTGCCCGAACTGAGTCCGGCATCTCGTATGTCCCCGCCAGCCCCAGTCCACCACCCCGTTCTGACAATACCATTCGCCATTAGCGATACGGCCATTAGCCGGCGTTGCACACCTGTCGCGTCAGGCCGCCCCGCCCCGCCTCCCGCCGAACCTCCTCCACCGTTTTAGCAGGGAACGACTTGACATAATGCAAGAACACCCCAGTCTTTAACCACGTCCTCTCAGTGAATCCTAAGTGAACTGTGTCCGCGGGGTGGCTGCTCTGACCAATGTTTCAAGCAGCGCCAGCCTTCATGGAAACCTGAGTAAACAGGTGCTTTCATGATAACATTAAACGGTCAAAATGATTCGTTTGAGCAGCAGGTCTCAAGGCTGCATCGAGAGGACACGGCGCTAAATGAGAACAGATTAAAGCTGAGAGGCTCCGAACCAACCCCCCCCCCCCCCCCCCCCCCCCCCCCCCCCCCCCCCCCCCCCCCCCCCCCCCCCGCATCTTAAAACTAACACATTACGCAACCAGTGGAACACAATGACAACATTCCGCGTGACAGTGATTGTGTTTCTGTCCCTTCATTGCAGCCTGGTAGAAGGCCCTCATTGGAATTCATGAAATAGTTTTATCACGAAGCGGCGCGGTAAAATCAATACGCTAACCGGGCCTGGGGGCTAACACTCCCGGGAGATAGTGTTTATTCACCCTGACCCGTTTTCCCTGAGCGCTCCGTGTGTTACATTTGAATCGCGGGTGTGGGGGATGGAGAATTATCCTACTACATTTCAGATAGATAACACACAATGATAAAACACCACACATTAAATGTCCTAGGGAGCTAGTACGGCACGCAAGTATATATGAGCGGGTGTCTGAGAGACAACGTGCAGGACGGCGTGTTTCTAAAATACATCAGTATTCGTCTCGTGGTTTTATTTCTGAATGCACGTATTGTACCGCGTGCAGATACAACATTCTGTAAGTTTAAGTATCTCTGGGTGTTTGGTATGTACAACCTATGAATGTGGGAATATTAACGAGGGGGTATTGTCATGATGGGCTTATTATTTTATGGAGTGCTGCTCTCTTAATGCAGTAGTTGTGGCTGGCAAATGGAGATTAAATTAAGATAAAAATATAGAAGGATGTGGCCCAGAGAGCCTGCAGGAGAAAGAGATGTTGTCTGCCTTATATTTATTGGACTCTTTGTTGATTATTTGAGGGGGTTGATATCCTGACTCACATTTCCATATTTCAGGTTATGCCCGTAGTACAAAATATTATAAATAATTTATATGCTCAGTTGAATGTATAATATCTGGAAACTGAATGCAAACATTTAGTCAGTATCTCTGAAGTATACATATATACATATGGGATGGCGAATTGCTGCAGAATGCTGTGGCAGAGTATGCCTTAGATTTTAACTAAATCAACCACAGAGTCACAAGCAAAACACCCCCACACAATTACACCTACTGCTCCATGCTTCACTGGTGGGAACCACACTTGCAGACACCATCAGAATTTTCCACCTATTCTTCATCTTACAAAGGAACTGGTTTGAAGAAACAATCTAAAATGTAGACTCATTGTGCCAAAGGACAGATTTCCACCAGTCTAAAGTAAATGTTTCGCAGCAATTCAACCATAAATTCCTCATTTACACATTCTCCACAACTTCACTTTTAATAAGACGCACATGTTAACTGGAATGCATTTCAGGAGTCTACCTTCGGAAGTTGGTTGAGAGAAAGCAAAGAGTGTGCAAAGCGTTCATCACGGCAAAGATTGGCTACTTGGAAGAATCTGTAAAATGAAATCTGTATTTTGATCTGTTAAACACTTTTTGGGTTTCTATATGACTCTATTTGTGTTATTTTGCAGTTTTTAAGTTTCAATATTATTAAATCATTTTTTAAATAGAAAATAGAAGAAAGAAAAAAGAAATTCCCTTGAAAGAGTAGACGTGTCCAAAATTCTGACTGGTACTACTATAAACCTGGTTGAAAAAGGTTTAGGGCCCAAGTTATTTTCCATAAGAACAAGAGAAGGTCAGACACATTGCCCAGTAAATATGATCTTAGGACGCTGCCATCAAACGTCATGTGCCTGGTTTCCTTTGACTGACATGCTCCCTAAATTTAGTGTAATATACAACATAAGGCAAATAGTTGCAATAGGACGACAAGTTTATTTGATAGTTAGCTCTATAGCTGAACCAACATACAGGATTGCCTTCCAAAAGCAAATAGCTATTTGTAATTTAACTCAGGCATTTTCATATTCCCTCACAAGGTGCAGTAAACACACTTCTCACCTAACTGAAAATAGTAACACTGATTAAAGGGGCATTTCTTTAAAAAAAATAATAATTTGGATTGCCAAAAATTCTGGACGTTTCAATGTAAGCGCTCTTTAACAAAATACACACCTGTTATTTCAGCTCGACTGAGCCTGAATGTTTGGGAATACATCAGGACATCACAATCTGATCTGATTATAAAACACAAGAGACCATGCTATTAGCCAATCAGGGTTGTGTTTTTGTCTACAGAATGCCGGCACAATCAGAATGAGTAACACAAGCACCAAAAGAGGCGGCCCTGGTTAATGAGTAATAACCAATACAGTCTATTTGAGGTTATCTTCATGAAATAAACAGCGGTTATTAAAAGAAGTTACAAAGACACATTGGGAAATTTAAGGGGATTGGTTAAGTTGGATAATTTACACTGCAGAGGAGACAGACAAGGACAGAAGGAAGCCCAAGGAATGCAGGCTTTTGGGCCATGGCGTTTTGTGAGGCTCAGCTCCTGGCCGGGGATCGACCAAAAGCCAAAATATTTACTGAGAAGGTAGATTGACTTTTCAGAGAAATCAATACCTGTTATGGCCCTGCATGCGGTACTGACTCTGGAAGGTAATGGGATCTCTGTAACGCTTGGCTAACAGAACTCCATGCCTGTCCATCTGTATTTCCTTCTATCCTTCTCCCTGGCGCACACACACATGCACTTTTCCCCCTCCTTCTTTTTCTCTCTTTCTTCCCTTCTTTCTATTCCGCCATCCCTTGTTTCCCAGAAGCCCTCTTGAATGCCTTAACAGACATTATAATGGACAAAATGCATTTATAATAAATAAGTAATTCAGAGCCAATTGGCAACAACGAAACGTGTTGACTGGACCATTAAGGACCTTTCCATGGGAGCACAGCAGAAAGGCAGAAAGATGGAGGAACCCCGTGGGTGGAGACACGGACCATCCTCAATAAATCCCTTTACCAGATTTTCCTCAAAGGACTCCACACACACACACAAAGAGGACGTCCCCAGTAGGCACATCTAAAGGTCAGGTTAACCAGGCCAAAACATATTCCTGTAAAAGGTTGAGGTCTTTTAGGCCACAAACTGTGCATGCTAGGCTGCCTTTCAGTTCCTCTTGCGAAACACATTTCAGCATGATTTTCAGGGATAGGATCGTGTTCTGTAAACGCATCTGTGCATCTAATAGCGGACTGTTGCGTACTGGGAGAGGACGTGTCTGACGGAGTAAAGCGCAAGGGTTCATTTGGCTGCTCTCCTGTTCACCTCCTGTGTAGAAGTAATTTGGCAGACGTTCTTATCCAGAATGACTTACTGGAGCCGTTAGCGTTAACTGTCTTAGTCAATGACAAAACAACGACATATTTTTCATCTTGATGGGGCGGGATTCAGTCTAGGAAAAATTTTTTATTGACACATGTCTGTGTTAAAGGTTGTGTATTCACATTCACACTTGTGTTGTATTTACCACCGCATGAGTGACCGCCTTTCCCCTCAAAGGTGATTGGCTAACCCATCCCAGTGGGCTGTCTTTTAGCCCCCTGCCCCTGCCAATGATTGGCTGACCCCTCCAGAGAGCGTTACAACTGGAGACAGCATGTTAGACTCGCACAAGCATGACCTGGCATATCATGAGACCCCCGCCACGACCCCGCCGCTCAGAAGTGGCATTGGCGCGGGTTGCTAGGCAACAGGGCACAGGAGCTTTCTGGGTGGGACCGAGGGAGAGTCGGGGGACCAACAGGCAGAGGAAAGAAGCCGTGGAGAAATGACAGTGACAAGCACAGACGACCAGGGGGCGACATGGTGCTCTTCAGCGGAACGCATCCACCCCTGTCTACCCTTGTCTTGTCACTCTACCCCTTCAGATCCACGCTCCTTCTGTTGCCTTGAGGGAAGTACCCTCTCATGTGTGCGGGAATCGAAATGGCGTGTCGTAACAGTGGTTGGAATGGAAGGCACTAAAGGAAAACACAGACGTTGCGGTCTTCCTTTTAACTGGTTAGCAGCGGCGCGCTGTAGCAGGGTGTTAACACAAACGAGCCAATTAGCTGTGGTGTCGTACTACAGGTACCGCGCGAAAGCCCAGGTGTGCCAGATAGACACTTCCTCCCGGGGTGTTTACCTAATTAGTCTGTCAGGAAGAGCTTCGTTATGTCTTCATTCAGGCACGACGGGGGAAACACTGGAGTTCAGCAGACAAATCTTCTGAATCTCTGGGTTTATAGGAGTTCGGGGTACTACTGAGGGATTTAGTGTACAGGCGATCGATGTCTTGTTGTCCATCACCCACTGTGTTTCGATTGTGTAAATTCTCTGTCTGTCCAAGGCCACAAATAGCTAATACATACAGTACGTAGTAAGTAGTGAGCCACTTATTATTTAAATACATTATCAGAGCAAAGACTGTTTATTTCTTCTACATATAATGTTACACCCAAAGAAATAACAGTACAATAAAAACATATTTTGAAACAAGTCACTTGTGCCTTAATTACAACTATCTAGTGCTCTACTCTTAGCCTACCAAAATACACAAGTTGAGTAAAAAGATTCCATGGCTCTCTGGCAATGGGCTGGTAATATTAGTATAGATGAGATGACTGACTTTAATCAAATAAAGAAGTAATGAAATACAGCAGTAAGGCATTAATTGTGAATAAATCATGTTAAGTAATAAACATTGCTGTAATGGGCACAACCACCCCATCATATAATTTGTTATTATTATATTATGCATTCTGGAAAAAAAGTTTTTCTTTAGAGCAATAATCATAGATAAAGAAGTATTAGTGCAATATAGACACAAAGAAATCAAGATCAATGTATTATATTTTGGATGTAATACTAACAAACACAAACACTCTGTGCCACTACCTCAATATTGCAAAGACAATTGTAATCTCGATACTGACCAACTAGCTTTTAAGATTGTAAAGTCATTACTACATGTATTACTAAGCTCTTTTGTGTCTAAATATTTTATTGCACATCAATCGACTTTTAGACAATGTCACTAGTTGAAAATGACATTGTAAGCGCTTTGGCCAATTAATTGTGTTGCTTTGTAGACCTAACAAAAGCATTTGAAACAGTTGATCATTGGCTTTTACAGAGCAGTTGGATTAGGACTAGGAATCCACAGACCTACAGTACCTAACAAACACAGGCTATTCTTGCAGAAAGAGGCGTGCCAGGGTTGGATTTGATGTCTCTACTGTCAAATCACAAAATAAGAAACAATGTTACAATGTTCCTTAATTTACATAACGCTTGTTATGCACACCATTACCAACAGCTGTAGCTCTGTTTTGGTCCTTTTACACAACAACCTTTTGTCGTTTCAGTATACCAGCTCTATCTAAGCAAAGCAGCTTCAGCACTGTAGATTCTCTACCTCATGTTTAGATTTTCACAATGTACCTATTCTCTTTCTTCGAATAGTGTTAATGAAGTTGTCAAAGCAAATGCTGACAGGGTGGGCATCTTGCTAAACCGCTTTAAGAAAGTTGCTTATTGATTCATGGGAGCGTTGATCACATGTAACACATGCCCTGGGTTAAAACACTTTTTTTCAATGCATGCTAAGCTAGTCCATGGCCAGTCTAAGCCTGGGCCAGTGTAAAAAGGCAGTTAAATAAGTGCTCAATGCAAACAGAACTAAAAACATGGAATTTTCAAGGACTCAGACCTAAAGGGCTGGTTTCACAAATACATTTTTTTTTGTCCAGAATTAAGCTTAATCTTTTTGGGTAAAACACTCCTAAAGGTTATTTCCTCAGTTCACTCCCACCTTGTGGAAGTTAGCTGAAATACAAAAACCTTGCTTTCAAACTAACCCTGGCAAGTTACACTTTCACTTTTTGCTATGAAGGCCTCAAAACCTATTTAAAAGCAATTTAGAGTGCACAATGATTCCCTACAATGTTTAATGCTTGATTACTAAGAGAAATTCAGTAACTTGTGTACAAATTTAGCAAACTGGGAAATGCCAAAGGTATTCTTTTTGCACAAACCAACATATCCAAAATAAATGATTCAAATAAAAACAACAACATATAACACACAAAATATTAATAATAACATTTAAAGTAATCTCAAAGGCAGGAAGGGTTTCTATAAATGAGAATGTTCCACAGAATTTGAATTTGCTACAATATTTACGCAGACTAGATGAGAATATCAATGAGTTAATACATTGCTGGAGGTTTCTCCTGGGGAGAAATGTACTCGCTTTTAATGTTTCCCTGCTTGCTCGCTGTTTAAATGTTGGAATCTGAAATGTTGGAGTGCTTGGTGTTTTTGTTCATTTTTGCCAGGTATTTATGCAGGGCTTTTATTCATGTCAACAGGGCACTCTTAGTTAAGAGAACGTTCTTAGTGTGTTTTCTTTCTGATAGCAAAATGAAATTAAAATGCAATGTAAAAATAACGAAATTAAAATGTTACACTCTCACAGGAAAGTCAATTTACTGTGTAACAGAAACCAAAGCGACCTCCAAAAGCCCTAATTGCTCAGCGCTCAGCAAACAGTCACTGTGTGAGAATGACTGTTTGCTGTTTGACTCATTGTACATTGCCCTTCTGTCCGTACAACATCTGACCTGGAACAGTCAAAAGAGGCCGAAGACGTAGCAACAAACAGATAGACAGACAGACTAAAAACAAACTAGGACGGAAACCGCCATCAACTCTAATCACCATGGCTGTCATGACTGTGTCGATTGTGCTTTAATCTGTAACCAAGCAACAGGCAGCTCCTCCACAGATTTGATTGGACAGTGACAGGTAGAGAGAAGCAGGATAGCAGGATGGAGGGAAACGGGGGGTGGGGGGGGGGGTTCTGTCCTCACACCCCGGTGCTGTTGAAAACTTCAAACTGGCAGCCTGTGTGAGTCCCTGACCTTTGCAGAGATCTGACACACGTCAGGGAGTCGCAAGCCAAATGGCAGGTGAACACTTAATAACACACCGCAGCAATGCTTTTACTCGCTATCTTATTTGCCACTTGGCTGCGGTCGCTGTAGTTGAAGAGAATTTATTCTCTGAGATAAATAGAGCTTAGATAATGCTTTAACCTGAAAGGCTTGAAACAAAGTAGAGAACTATTCTATTAAGCTCCGGGAGGAACAACTTAGCTCTATAGCAAAGCATGCAGGAACACAGTATAGGATTGGTTACATCAGAGTTAACATTACATTAAACTGACAGTGCTCTACCATCATCCATGTAAAATATGTAGGACTTTAATATTTGAAACTAGAATGTCTGGCGTTCCATAGAATTGGTTCCAGTCATGGACACTGAAATTAATTGATACAGTGCCCTCCACTTATATTGACACACTTGGTAAATACAAGAAAAACGGGCTGTGATTTTTTTTTTGTCTATTTGGTTTTGTCTGTTAATCCTCTAAAAGTTAATTGAAATTATTGAAAAGAAAAGCGAAATATTTTTCTTCATTACAGTGAGCATTATTTGGTCTTCAAATTTAAAGGTATTCTAGCAAGTAATATCCCATCGCTGAATGAATCAGTGCTTTCTTTCTTTTCAATTAACCAAAATGTAGATTTTGACAATATGCTGGATTTGTCTCTGATTGATTTTCCTCAAATGTATCTGCCTCCTGTTGGACAGTTTGACCTGCTTTGAAACCACCGTTCAGCATTGACACCTCTTTCCACGGCTGTCAGAAACCCTTAACAGACTAATTCAAATTTAAAAGCAAAACCTAGAAATGCCTTTTCTCGAGCATGTACCAAAGATGTAAACAAACACACCAGCCAAAAAAGACATGTGAAGTGAACCATCTCACATAATATGAGGAGAATACAGTGCCATCCACTGATGTTGGCACCCCCATCTGCAAATATAAGCAAAACATGCTGTGAAAATGTTTGCTGTTTATCATCAAGGACTAACAAATATCTTACCTTTAGGTAAATAGAAATTATTGAAAATAATTCATGTAAAATACGAATCGCCACAAATGCCAAAATTATTATCTAGACTCTAAAACCTATGTATGTATAACTATTCCCCATATTTTAAATGTTTAAATTCACCTGAGTGATTAACAACACTTATGTGGCCATGTTTCACTGGGGTATAAATTAGGTGACACAAAGGCCAAATTCCCATTGTCATCCATCACTATGAAAAAGTCCAGAAAATAAAGTATGGATGTGCGCCAAAAGAATGTTGAGCTACACATCAGAAATTAGCTTTAAGAGAATAGCTCATGATTTCAAAGTGCCCATTTACACTATCAAGGCAATAATGCCTTGTATTGCCTGTATTGTTTGTAGAAACTGGCGATGTTAATAATCTTTAGTTTATTTTATTGACCCAATGCACAGTGACGAGGATGTTTTGAAAGATGCCAAAAAAAACCTACGGTTCACAGCTGGTGAACTGCCATTGTTTGTTGGGTCTTGGGGTCAGAAAGTCTCAAGAACTACAATCAGACATCTGCATACCCACATGTTGTTTGGGAAGGTTGCCAGAAACATGCATATGCTGTCATCAAACAAAAAATGCAAGCACCAACAGTTTGCCAGATGTTACTGGAACTTTCAGTAGGACAAGGTCCTTTGGCCGGATGAGAATAAAATTGAGTTTATGGAAAACATAAACACAAACACCAGAGGTTGGTTTGGCATAGACAAAAAAGTACCTAATCACCACTGTAAAGTATGGTGGTGGATCAGGTGGCTGATATGGTGGGGCTGCTTTTCTTTCAAAGGCCCTGGACAACATGTTAGGATACATGGCATCATTGACTCCATCAAGTACCAGAAAATATGAAAGCAAAACCTGACTGCCTCTGCCAGGAAGCTTAAACAGGGCCATGGTTGGCTCTTCCAGCAGGACAATGATCCAAAACACACCTCAAAAGCAACACAAAAAATGGTTCACTGACTACAGGATCAAGGTTTTACCATGGCCTCATTCCCCTAACCTAAACCCCATAGAAAACCTTTGGGATGAGCTGAAGAGGAATGTCCGCAAATGTGGAATGTTTAAAATCTGGAGAGATTCTGTATGGAGGAATGGTCTCGGATCCCTTGCCATGTGTTCTCCCACCTGATTACGCATAATAGTAGAAGACTCAGAGCTGTTATCTTGGCAATGTTAGGTTGCACACAGTATAAAATTATTGTGGCAGACACATATTTGAAAAAGTAATCATATTAAGAATGCATTTTCTCAATTGCTTTACTTGAATAAAAGGGTTGCTTTTTCTGAATTATTAAAGTATTTTGAATGAAATATCAACAGCCCATTTTGCACATATTTACCAAAGGTGCCCCAACAGTAAAGCGGTACTATATGTTTGTGTGTATCGTAAAAAATTTAAAGCATATTTGCATTCCCAATGATATTGTCCTAGGTGGAAAGAAATATCCCCGGAATCAATAGGAAAATGTACATTAGACCGAATCATGTGTGAATATGGCAGATTCTTTGCCACCCCAACAGGTGTAGGGAAAACAAGTGAGACCTCTGCAGCACGAATATCTGCGGGGCCTCTACAGTAAAGAAAAGCAGTTTGGCCTCTACGGTATGAAAACCATTGTTGGGCATCAACCATATGACAAATGAAGGTAACAGTCCTCACCATGGCCGCCTGCGGACATCATACAGGTCAATCTTATTCTGTGTACTGCTCCACGGAGCGGCTGGGAACGGGAGAAATGCAAACATCATTTTACAGCGCAGGTCTCAATGACCTACACAGCACATCCGCCCAACGACGATCAGCAGACACCTGTTGACGCTGGACGTACCTGGGTAGTATCTCGTGACCCCTGTGGCGCTGCCGAACACCTGCCAGCGTAGAGAGCTGTCCTCCCGGCGGTTATCAATGAACACTTTCTCCAAAGACTGGGTCCAGTTTAGCTCGTTCAGGATGACTGGGGCTGCAGATCGACAGAGACGAGAGGCCGTCAGACGCGTCAGTAAAGTATCTAAATAACCATGATGATGAACATGGGCTTAGGAAACAAAACAGAAACCCTTATGCTGTGTGGCCAAGATAATGGAGAGGTAAGACAAGATAACATCCCCTCGGGCGGAATAACCTTGTCCACTTCAGCAGTGTGGTCTGACTCCTTAAGAAGGTACACATGCAGTCAACTGGCCCGTGGAGGTGTTCATTCGTGAGCGGGAAAGAGAGACAGAGAGAGATCCTGCATGCCCTTGATGGAGGTCATGTGTCACTGGGTGTGAGGAGGCAGTAGTTTGGACCGCGCTGTATCTGAACACGGGGAGAATGCGCTCCTCCCGCTAGGGTTTTTCCCCACGGACAGCAGAAAAACAGCTTGTGTGTCTGTTCATCGGTGGGTGTGTGCACCTTAAGGTCACAGCTATAAATATCTCACAGGTCAATAGTACTGTAATGGATGGATGGGCCTGTAGGGAAGCATTCGTCATCCATTTAACCACGAATATCCGGAAACCCTACCGCCTCTACGTCGCTTCTCTACGGTTCTCACACCTTGACCCATGTGACCTGCGTTTTCCATACGAAAACAAGAAGGGTGAACCTGTTAGGCGGTGTGTAAATCATTATAGGGGTTGGTTCATTTTCGTTAGCGCAAGGTCTATCAATGTTTGGTGGAATTTACTAATTCTAGGACCCTTTTAAATTACGAGGATACACCTTATTTTAAGATTCCCAACTTCCATCCACAGATGTTAAAAAGATGGTAGTACCATCAACAGATATTTACGAATCTGTTGATAAGCAACTGCTTGCTAAAGCTTTGGTTATGTTTACAAGAAGGTTAAGGGTAAGGGTTGATAAAAGAATAAATGTTGAGGTTAGGGTTATTATGTTAGTGATCTGGTCTGTAAATAATCTGTACAGCATCTGTAGACATACTTGTATGGAATCTCAAAATAAGGCGTTACCAAACATGAAATACATAAAACGTTTGAATTTCCTGCAGGAAGTTTCCAGATACCCAATTAAGACGTGGCATCCATATATTTCTCTCTCAGCTTTCCACTGAGTGCTATAATGGCCCCTTAACTCCGCTCTAACCCTAGCCTTTTCCTCCCCCACTCTTTAGCCGCTACCACAGAGAAAATATTTCAGTATTATACCACCACTATACCCGTCTTTCTAGCATGTTACTGCTTTGCATCCTGTACAGGCTCAAATCCCGTCCACCTCAACTTCCCAGAGAAAGGACTTGGATTCACGCTTGACAGCGGAGTACAAGTCAGGAGATGGGGCGCACAATCAGAGGGTTAATGGGCGCCTGATGAAAAGAGAAACAGGACAAGACGCTGAGCTGAGGAGAACTTCACTGGCGTTCCTGATTTAATTACTCAGCCTACCACAGCCAGATAAGCCCCTGGACTGCCACGTCCAGCTTTTCTCCCCCTCTTGTTTGCGTTTCACACAAATAAAAGATCATTATCCACTTTTCGCAGGATTTTCAATTTCTGCTCAGTGTAACGACGTGATGTAGCCTCTAAACACACCCCTCACCTACTACATTTGCTGTACCACCAACACAAATGCTAAAGTATTCACATTGTTCTGTTTAAAATTTAACAACTCTGCTGTTGACTTTTCCAGAAAAACAATTATATTCACTTTCAGAGTTTGATAGCCACACTGAAGATGGTTTATAGAAATCTCCAAAACTCATACAATCTAACTGCTAGAAAGCCCTGCAGTCTAGAGCCTTGTGACAAACCAAGCACCCACACACCAGCACCAACCAGGACAGGAGAGTAAGAGCAGAGAGTGTAATTGTTTTTGTCACCAAGGGAAGAGCTGCAACATGTTTTCCACTACATTTGTAGCCACAACATGGAACAATAAAAGGGGAATAGGGGGAGACAGAGAGAGAAAGAAGGAGACGTATTTCCCATAGAGCACACAGACCCACAAATAACTTCAAAACAAATCAAATCGTGATAGACTTGCGTTTCTGCTAGGCAGGGTTCTGCATTGTCCAATCATAGCAGCAAGATTTTTTGCTATAAGAAAAGGGCAACCGGTGGAGCACAAACAAACACTGTAAACATAACCAATATTTATCTCTTTATTTTCCCCAAGTCATTCATACTTGAAGTATTTGTACACTGCACATAGCTGATATAACATTTGAAAAGCTTTCATCCCCTTGAAACTTGGTGTGGTGTGCAATGTAATTTCTGATGTTTTCTTCGCTCCAGTTTTGGTACTTACTATTGTTATTAGTTATTTTCCACTTGCTTTGGCAAGTATGGAAAGTAGAGAAAAAGAGTCTTGAAAGAAGAGGATGATGAGAGGAAGTCGGGGGGGAGATGAAGAAAGGAGAAAGATGGAGAAAGGAAAGAGAGGACACCCAATTGAGACTGTGTATGCACAATTCTGCACATTATCCTAAGACTAAGAGAGGAAAAACACAGCTGTCCAAACAGAATATATAACTGTTTGACACATCACAAAAAATGTAACAAAACAAACAGAGTCAATTGTAATGCTACCTTGCCCTTAACAGAGAGTACACAGTACCCAGTGGCACCTGACCACTATGACTTACTAAAAGAGAGACCACCATAGGAACCCCTGGCTCTCGTGAGAAGAACATGAGCATACTGCTCTAAAAGATGAGGTGGAAACTGAGCTGCCCTTCCAAACCTCCTGCCAAATGTATGAACACAGAAGAGTCAAACATTTTTCAATATCAGTTAATTAAGCCGCCAACTTCTCAGGAGTGACTTACATTAGCCGAACGTTACATTACCGATTGCATACATTTTCAAACTACACTACTTTATGCATATTTTTTTGTTATAGAGGGAGTAGCAGGTATAATTATGCCAATTGTACGATAGGGTCAATGAGACGGCCAGAATGGACATTTCAATATATTTCACTGAGACTATAGAGACCCAAAAACAATTTAAGACGAGAAAGAGTGAGAGAGGGAGAGAAAGATTCCTCACAAAAGACAGACCTAAAAGAGCTAAATCCCAGCGATAAATATATAAATAAAAATCCAGCGACTCTTCCCCTCAACTGTGAAATACACCATGACAAAACAGCCTATATTGCACTGAGCATTTCCGTTTCTTCCACCAACTTGTCAGGCTTTAGGCTCATCATGGACCACCCCAGTGGGCTGAAGGTTTCCTGGGTCTGGGACATAGTATTAGGCAGAGCTTCTATCTACTGTGCTAATGTCGAAAATGGCCCAAGGTCAAGGAGACCACCCGAGAGCACAGCTAAGGAGACCCGCCAAGGAAAGCAACCACTTTACGTGTGTATGAACAGTTTTAGGTAACTATTGATGAATACACAAAATTGAGCCTCAAGGTCTCATATGTTCACCATTTTAACAGATTAATAGTAGCACGTGGGCTAGGTTAATAGGTCCACTTGAACACTAAAGCTCCCAGATTGTGGGTTTGAGCGAGCAGGCGGAATGTGTACATTTCTAACTACCATTGGCAAAAAGACACCTAGAAGATCAGCAGAGGCTCCACTGTCACGTCAGCTGACCAAACTGAAAGGTTTACCATGCGGGGGGATTTCCTAATTAAAACATAACCACCAGACACAGGGAGGTCATTTAGGTCTTAGTTAGGAACTTCCCTCACCTGGAGAACACAGCCAATAGCTGTGTTTGTTTAGACCTCTGACCTCACTCCGGCCCACACACGGAGACACGCGTCGCCTTCAGAGAACTACGAGTGCATCGTCGATGAGAGCTCCAAGCTGGCTAATTCTGATTGACTTCTACAGTCAGAATATGTCTGGTCTTCTCAGGACAGTGGGTAAAATAAAGAAAATGCACCTCCACCCGGGGGAAATGTGCCCAGGCGGGTGCACAGCCCCTGAGTGCTGTGTCGGTCTCATCTTTCAACGTGAAACAGGGCTCTCTGATGTCTTTAAAAGGTGATTCATCAGTCCGCAGCTCCCCTGACATTTAGAGCACCCTTGGCTTTGCCCCTTTATGGAGCAGGACTGCACACCAAGTAGAGACACAATTACGAGTGGGATTTATGAAGCTTCCCCATGTCACCCTATTCCTCACACACACGCACACACACACACACATTATTCACACTGCCGGGAATGTGTAGATGGCTCTGATGAACAACCATCAAAGTAAAATGGATCTCTTCCTTCGTCCTAATATTAATCCAGCATTATATGCTAGCACACACACTGGGGCAGTCAAAGGCACGCTTGGTATAGTACTACACCGGGGAATACAAACGATCGCTCATAACAAATCCATTTGGGATGATAGAAGTCTATTAAACAGACAAGACCTTCCCATGAGTAATAACCATTATCACCATCGTTATCTTTATAAAGATCTTTATGCTGTTCCTTTGAAGAGTGGCCAAGAGCCACTAGAACAACAGAACAGTAATCCAACAATGCAGTAGACAAGTGCCTTTGAACAAACACATACAAGGCCCATTGAAACAACACAGGAGTGATGTTTTTACCTCACTGGCGGATTGGCTTATTTTTTTGTGGAATTTAGCGACTCAGTCCACCGAAATCAAACGAGGATAAAAGAAATTCATGACAATGCCTAGCCCGAATCCTTGTTCTTAGAACCCAACATCCACGTCACTACTTCTTTCTCTCCAAGGCTGTCTCCACTCCTCTGGTCTGGCTCGATGCTTAAAGCCCTGGACTTACAAACCTTTCATCCCGCAGATGAAAAACAAACGGCTGGAACTGGCACCACCTCCAACATCTACAAAGACTTTGGAAAACAACGCCTGGGTAAACTGAAGGAATTCATGTTATCATCAACATTTGGAGAAAGAAGAAGAAGGTTGACACAAACCCAGACATTTAAAAGGAAACTTTCTAATTATGCTTATGTTATTTTTCTGTGAGAGCTTTTGGAAACACCTGGTGGAAATGCTCCCAAACAACACGCAACAACTGAAATAATGCTGTATTGAATTGAAATGACATTAATCGCACTAATAACATAGTCATTTCATAATATAAATGATTAGGTACATAAATTGTATTTATGAATTTCTGATTGAATCCCTTGGTCCTGCTCCTGATCTGCCTCCAACTACGGAGAGAAACACAAACCCAGAAAGTCTCCTAACGATCATTAAAATTGAATGAGATATTAACCCTCCTCCGCCTAAAGCCATTTTCTAATTAAGGTGATTCAGTCAATAATAATCAAATGAAATTGTAATTTTGGAGCTTGGTGGTGAGTGAAGTGGAGTCTGGTGTGCTGACTGTTCTCATTAGCGTGTTGGTAAACGATAGTGCCCCTTGACTGGGCACAGACTTTGGGGGTAAGGGAGAGGAGGAAGATGGGGGAGCATGGGGGCGGAAGACGGAGCGGAGGACATCAACAGGAACGGTAGATGTATAAATACAGCCTTGTGTTCCCTCAGAGTGAAAAAAAGACTATCAAAATCCCTCCTCTGACCACGCTCATTTCTTTTCACGCATCACTTTGGCTCTTTCTCCTCCCTCTCTGTCGGTCTCCTGCTCCTTTAATCGGTCATGACGTTGAGGAAGACGCGGCGCTGGGAGCCGGGTGGACGACTGTTTCAGCCATAGGATGAGCCCCGAGGTGCGCAGGTGGATGAAAACACTGTGGCACATACATCTTTAGAAGTAATTTAAAGGCATTTTACAGTTTGTTTTACCCAAATGACAGGATTTAACCTTGTTTCAGCCTTCGGCATTGGTGTACAATTGACCTTGTGTACCGCCAGCACTCCTCTGAAATGTAGAACACCGGTCTGATAATTGTTTCTACTAGTTGGTTTCCTAAGTGAACAACCCTGAACCCCTAACAGTTCTCGTTTCCTTTCTGATGTCTGTACAAGGGAGCTCGTTTGGGTTACAGCAGGCATGTATATCTCTGAGAATGCTTTATTGAATATGACTGTGCTTCACAGACTGTTTTGTTCTAGTGAAACCTCTGCGATACCAATCTCTCCTTCTGTTTTATTCCCTGTCTTTAAGTCTGTGTACTGTCTCTGTTTTGTCTCAGTCTCTGTACTTTCTTCTAGTCTGTACTCTCTACTACTCTACTCCGTCCCCTCTCTGTACTGTTTCCTAGTCACAGAACTGTTTCCTAGTCTCTGTACTGTAGCATAGCATCTGTACTGTTTCATAGTCTCTGTACTGTTTCCTAGTCTCTGTACGGTTTCCTAGTCTCTGTACGTTTGCATAGTATCTGTATTGTTGCATAGTCTCTGCACTGTTGCACAGTATCTGTACTGTTGCATAGTCTCTGCACTGTTTCTAGTCTCTGCACTGTTGCAAAGTATCTGCACGGTTTCCTAGTCTCTGTACTGTAGCATTGTATATGTACTAGCATCTGTTTTATCCCTTCCTCTTCCTTTGGCCCCAGTCTCTCCTTTACATGGCATGTGTTCCATCATGATTGACTGCAGGAGCTAATAGTCAAAGACAGGGAACATGTTTTAAAAGCCGGTGGTCCGGCATTGATGTTTGTTTCCTCCGTCTCTCTCCCCTCTGTCTTATTAGCTGGAAGAGAACGCGAGCGAGTGGGCGACAGCCGCCTCCCTCCACAGGAGAGGAGGATTAATCCCTCCATTCAGTTCAACCACCAAAGCTTCACTTCACCCACTCTTTCAACTGCACACACAATTAGTCACTGCTCACCATTCTATTCTCACAGCCCATTTCCACCCTGCCGAGGCAGTATAATAGAAAGACAACATCACAGCCTTGAACAGAGGGGGAAAAAGGCCCTGAATGTGGGGGAATTCACACTTCTTTCCAACTTCAACGCTAAAAGAAGCCTCGTTTTTCTTTCTTCTTCAGCTCGTTTGACAACAGCGCTGTAAATAAAGCGTGTTTAATCAGTTACGTCGCAAACGAAAGGCAACAGAAAGTAGGAGGGAACCGGTAAGAGTACCGGCCTTAAGCACCGCACAGCAGCCGTGAACACCGTCGGCAATAAGCCGTCGCCCGGGGGTGAAACTGGAGACAGACCCTGGGGAGGAGGTGCACGCGGTGGGGTTGTTTCAGCGGTTATTTACCTCCCCGCAAGCCTCTTTCGCTGCGATTCCCTGGGAGACTGTATAACCCTGAGCTGGTCCCCCGCCATTGGTCATATAAAATCCCTCCACGCAGTTCCCCTTAACACAACTTCAATATTCACCCACCACAAGGATATTCTTGCACCTCTTTTTGTTTTTAAATCTCCCCACTGCGACGGCCCCACCCACACCGATGTATTCCGCCTCGGCGTTGTCCGTTCTTCGATAGGCGCCGATAATTAGAAAGAAACTGTGTGAATGTTTGACCTGAGCTAATTAGAAAGTTTGCAGTCTTGGCAGCCGGAATCAGCGGTGGGATAATGACTCATAAAATGGTTCATTACTGCGCCCAGGGAACACTCTCCATCTCAATAAATGGACATGGGCCCTCGCAGACAAATCAAACCAGGACGCGCACGCTGCCTCATTTAGAGTCTGAAAGGAACACAATAAAAAAAACGAAAAAAACTTTTTCCTCTAAACGCTTTCTATTATTAAAGTGACTCTCTCGTCTGTCCCGTCACCACCCCCCTCCCACCCCCCCACGTCCCACTTTCCTTCTTTTCCTCCCTGTCTATTTATATTGGGTCCATCTCCCCTGTGTGAAGAACTCTGTAGTAGCCATATCATTACTACGCCCGACGCGCATATTGTGAGAACTCCCTGTCATGCGGAGAACGTTTTCTTTCTCCCGACCCTCAAATAGAAGGGAAAACTAATCACGTCACCCAAGTTTCCTGGTTCGTTATCAAAGCCCGATACAATAGCAAAGCCATTCAAGCTATACAGGGGGTGGCTGCTCGTAATAACTGCCGTTCATTTGCGCCGTTTGCGAAGCGCCGGGCGTTCAACTCAGCCAGACCGCCAGCGCAGAGCGTCAGCCAGGGGAACTCGGCACGCCACTCTAAAGATGGCAGTCTAGTCCTGCTCTCTCCCAGGCTCGCGTGGTTCCAGGCGTTTGTTCTCTAACGCTGACCCTTGCCCTTTCCCCTGGCTGTTTCCGCTCTGTTCTCTCTGGGTCGGCCAGACAGCTCCTTCTGTTCACTCACGATTGTGCCGATACTTCAAGCTCGTCTAATAGGCACAGACCCCTCCCCGGACCCACAGGCAGACGTTCCACCAGATCCCCGGGGAAGTCTGGATCCCGCTGATCTAGGATCAATACCCCCTCCCTGTGCACGTAACCCCATTAACAATTTTTACAACTAAATCAACACCCAAACAGGCCAAAAGCGTTTTGTTCCAACGAGAGCATGGGCAATGCCAGGAAACAAGATGGGGCAAAGCCAGGAAGAATCTCTCAATAATCCATTGGCCGGTATTGGTGTGTTCTGGCTACATGTTTAGGGACAACAAAACTGTACTGCAGTTAGACATTTGATCAATGGGATGACCATCTGAATGTGGGCTCAGTTCCATCTCTCTCTATAGGCTTCCACATCCTGGACATTGGACTCCGTCTCCCGCGGGGAGTGGAAATGACCACCTGATGCTTCAGATTCATACATCTGCCTTCACGTCCATCTGTGGTAATACCACTGGACACCTCAATGTATGTTTCTGCTAACTCAATGTCCAAATAAGTGGTTAGAATATAGAATATATTTAATGTGTGTTACTTACACAAGCTCTAGGTTACCGAATGAAACACACAAGTGTGGGTATGGCTGACTCCCACATTATGACTACTGCATTTTATGGGATAATTAACTGAAGACGAAATAAGAGCTCTCAAACAGCATGTTCATCACAAACCTGGTGCCAAAACTGAAGTAGCTGGGCAAATCTTTCTCCAGCGGACTACGCAGAGGGACACGATTCGCTCACATCAACAGTAAACATTTTAGGGAGAGCAAAACTCTCAAAAATGAACATCCTCTCAAAGTATTCCATTGTAGTACTATGCTTCAACAGTACAATCCCCAGAAGGCTCAATCAGAAAGCCTTTCTTCCTAGACAAGGCCCACTGAAGGCATATCCTTGAGAGAATCCGGGACCGGCACAAAACCTGTGCAGGAACAACAGACTGGACTGATTGCTCTATTGTTGGCCATTCATGCTCTTTGACCCCTCCTTCTCACGAATAAGAAACCGCTAACTCTGACGAAATTGGCCCAGAGAGGCTCCTGGGAACCCCTTTTATAAACCTGGTGGATGGCCTCTGTACCTCTGAAGTAACCAGGTTTCTTGAAACAAGGGCTCTGAAGAAGTGAAAGATCGCAAACAAATTGGTTGGAAATGGTGGCCTGCCTGTCAATAGATCATTAACTGATTATTTGAGCAACAGCCAGAGATGAAGGGGGGCAAATCCCAGTACAACAGATTAGAATGGTATGACAAAGAAAAGTGGGAGAGGAAAGAGAGAAAGGGGGATAAAAGAGGAGAGGGATAAGCGAGAAAGGATGACAGAGAGTGAAGGATGAGAAAGAGACAAGGGATTAGAGAGAAGAGGGATGAGAGAGAAGAGGTATGAAAGAGAGAAAAAAGGGATAAGAGAACAGGGATGACAGAGAGAAGAGGGATGACAGAGAGAAGAAAGATTACAAAGAGAGAGAAGAGGTAATATATATAAAAGAGGAACGAGAGAGGACGGACGACTGAGAGAACAGGAATGTCAAAGGGAGAATAGGGATTACTGAGAGAAAGAGGGATGAGGGAGAACAGAGGGTTGAACGAGAGGAGAGGGATGAGGGAAAGGAGACTGGTGACAGAGAGAGAGAAGAGGCTGACTGGGAGATTAAAGCCCCAGCAGGTAAATGTGTTCAGTTTTACTCCATTTCTGGACGAGTCCCAAAGAGGACGATCTGCCAGTGGAACCGTGAGGTGCCAGACAGTGTTAGGTAACCAGCACGACGGGAATCGTCCCACGCAACCACTCACAAACATTTGTTTTTCTAATCCTACCCATAACCCTTATCTAATCCTAACCTCAATAACCAAACCTTTTTGTTCAAGCTTAACCTAGCCCTAACACCTAACCCGTAATACCTAATGCTAAAAGTACCAATTGGATGTTTTTCTCTAAACCTAAACCCCAAGCCAAAAATCACATTCTGTCTAGAGGGGATCTGCCCCAATTCTTTGGTGTGGACCGATCTGTCAGGTGTTACTATATTGGCGACATTTCTCACATGTACACAAAGATCTGGATCACACACCCCCACAGAGAGACACACGCACACTCACAGACAAACACACACACCTTCACACTGTCTCTTGCTCTCTCTCTCCCTAACACACACAAACACACATCAATTTGGTACCGTGCTATGCTCCGACCTCCTTATTAGGACCCTAACGTGTTTGTTGGGCACGTTCGAGCAGGATAAAGCCCTGATCTCGTTTCTGAGGGAGGCACTGATGTGCGCCTGTCAGAATGAGGCCACCCCCCTCTTGGTCCTTCCTGAGCCTGTCCTGTTGACATTCCCCATTCCTCGTCTCTGACACACCTATTAGGGGCGTCTTCTCTGAGGAACTAACAGTAATATGTAATAATGGCAATGGTGTTTCCATGGTCAAGGGCGTGTGTGTGTGTGTAAAGACAGGGCTTAGTACTTACACCCTTTATAGATGTCTGTAGGGATTTGGACAGCGCTGTAGGAGTAGTTGACCTTTTTATTCGGGAAGTTTGGATCGTCCACAAACTCCAGCTTCATGGAGTAGGGGTTCTCCATCAGGTTCTCCTCGCCGTCCCCGTCCTCGGTCTGCAGAGACACGGACAGGCAAACAGGATGAAACAACACCGCTCCGCAGACGGACACAGATATCCACCCTGGAAATACACACCAACACGCCCGGGCGTTAACGTGCACGTGTGCATGCACAGCCGACCACGCACGGACGTGCGTGCACTTCTGGATCAAACTACAAACACAGCAATTACACAGGCTTGTAGACGGGGTTCGGACCGCCGTTTCTATCCTACGCCTCGCCACAAAGCAACCGCGGGTATCAAAGCAGACACACAACAGTGAGAATCAATTAGAGTCTGAGATGGCTATCGCACACACATCAAGGTGGCGCGCAAATTAATCCCGACAATAACTAACAACCAGCGCTGTTTAATCAATGCTTACGTTGCCACCCACATAAGCAGGAGGCCTCGGCACTAAGTCCATGCCTGTTACTTTAACTCAGACAGACAAGATGGAGTTGCCTGGTTTCTTGTTACATGCGTACCGAAACCAAATGTCTTTCGTACTGTAGTCTGGTCTACGTACGCGCACCCAACACAACACATAGAGCTAACCAAGCTCAAATACATTCCCTACCGACAAAGAGACTTCAGTGACTTCCGTTTTTTGGTGCGAAGCGGCGGATCGGTTTGTGTAATGGCCAAACACATTAAACTCACAAAGTAGCAAATGTCAAACGAGGACAATAGAAACATGGGAGTCGATCTTTCCCCGCGAAAGTGACATTTAGGATTCAATCTTGATTAGCTATCGACAAAGGAAATACCTTTCCTTTTCAACAGCCAGTCCTGTGAAAAGAAATAGGCGCTAGATCTAAACACGTCCTTCGGCTGAGCCCGTTCACTTATCTGGGAGGGACGCCGCAGGATGCATAGTGACGGAATATAGGATTCTGCGATAGCATAGGAGAAAAGTCGGTCGACGGGAAAAACACACAGCGTCCATCTGCATTGCATTACATCAGGAAGTGGATACATTCACAAATTGCCTATCTACAACATATTCCTATGTTGTATAGAACTGGCTGACACATGTCAGTGCATGTGAACCAAACCCGAGATACTCACACATCCGAAGAGAGGTGGGGAGGGGTGGTGGCAGGCAGAACAGAAATAAAACAACAAACCAAATACTCAAATACATACATACAGTACATTGCATAGCGATACGTTTCCACACATCGTCATTCGGCACACGTACTTTCAACACCCCCCCCCCCCAAATAAAATTCAAAGGTCATGCCCTGTGTAGGAATTGATTTATGGCCCAGCTTTAATTGTCTATTAAAATGCAATTACAAGCTGCTGTCGGTAAGGAAGTGAGGAGGTGAAAGAAGGTGGGATGAGGGTCCACTAAAATGTCAATGCTTGGACCTGTGGGGGTCCCAGATCAGGAGCACATGTCACCGTATAGGAAAGGCATCAGCAGGCACAAGTTAGCGCGTCGGCCGTCTCTCGTACTAAGACAGGTTCATTAGCGAATCAGAGGTTGACATAACTGCGCACAAGAAATATATATACCAATCAGAGAAGGCAGGGAGACGAGACTTTAAAAACAATTGAAAGCATTTTTTTTATATATTTGCAAAACTGGACCAATTAAAACTTTCAGCGGAGTGAGGTCAAGAGCTCCTCATTCAAAGTTGAGCTCAGGCCTAAATGCACTCATACAATCCATTGTGTGACGTGTCCTCCTCCTATGCATGGTCAGACGACATGTCTCACAAGATCACCACCAGTTAGATCCATGTGCCATTCACTTTAAATGTGAAAGTTTTCCTCTTTAACATTCAGACTTATACAAAAACCTTACCAGTCTCAACAATATTCATTTCGGAATTCCATCCGCTCAACACTTACCTAACAATTACCACTGTAATACCTTGACAATTACATTTTGCCGGCCACTTCAATTTCAGTATCTCTTAAACTGCCTCCTTTAACTCATCATTTTGTTCTGTCAAAAACCCACTCAGTAAAAGTTTTGCAAATCGTTTTCTTGCTTTCCCTGCCAATCATTGCTAACTGCATTACACTTTTAAACCTCACCACTCAAAAACAGCCAACGCTAATATCACTGGCGACATTGCCAGAGACGGACGGCGTTGGATAACGATTGGTTGAAAAGTATAATACCAGTCTTTTCATATTACAGCAAAGAAGTGCTGTAGTGTTCATAGATAATATTCATTTGCATCAGCAAGGGGGAGAGGGATACTGTTAGATGCTGGTCTATCAAAAAGATCACTTGATTAAGCTAGAGATGCAATAACTTAAAGACATTGTGTTAAGGGCAGTTTATTGGTGTGGGTGATTGGGTAAGACATATGGTTTGAGGTTGATCGGGTTAGAGATACTGCCATATTGTTTAAAAAGATAGTGGATTAGGAATACTCGTGTGAGGTACGATAAAGGTCTTGGTGTTAGAGCTGTGGATTATTGTTTAAGGAAATTGGATTAAAATGCTATTGTATTAGTTACAATGAAGGTGATCTGCTCCCTAGAGTATGTGGTTACATTAGTTCCAATGCATTAGGGATCGTTCTCCTAGCCACTACGTCAATTTCTTGCAGTAAACACTTTTTGGGATTGATGAACTAGCATCTAATTTTCCTGTAGATGCTAGTTCATCAATAACAAAGGTAATTGGCTTTTACTGTAGATGCTTATTCATTAATAACCGAGAAGGTTATTGGCTTATACTGTAGATGCTAGTACATTAATAACAGAGACGATGACATGCTTTTACTGTAGATGCTAGTTCATCATAACAGAAAAAGTGATTGAATCTTATTGTAGATGTGAGTTAATCAATAACATAGAAGGTGATTGGGTTTGACTGTAGATGCTATTTAATCAATAGCAGAGAGGGTGACATGCCTTGGCTGTAGATGCCAGTCCATTAAATAAAGAGAAGGTGTCTAGCTTTTACTGTAGATGCTAGTTCATCAAAAACAGAGAATGTGATCGGCTTTTACTGTAGCTGCTATTTAATCAATTACAGAGAATGTGACTGGTTTTTACTGTAGATAGTAGTTTACCAGAGAAGGTAACAAGCTTTCATCGTAAATGCTGGTTCGTTAGTAACAGGGAAGGTGATTGGCTTTTACTGCATAAGCGCTAGTTCATCAATAAGGTAAAGGGTTTAAAATCCTCTGGTGCTTCAGCAGTTTACTGCAGAGACTATCTCTGTTTGTTTAACCCTCTTCCTGGCTGTCATTTCAGTCAGGGCCTCTTTTTTTTCCTTTAAAGAGCCCAATCATTATTAACCAAGGCAGCTTCTAATTAGAAGCTAAATAAATTCACACAGGGAAGACTGATTGGTTCATTTTCCTCAGCCATCCACCACCTGTTTTGCTCGTTTCATTACCCAATTTGTTAATTTTATCTCCCCATTCTCAAAGTTTAATTAAAGGTTGGAGAGGCCAGGAATGACATTTTGAAGACTCTTTTATCTTCACCTTCATCCATTCAGGTCAACAACCATGACCACACTGTTGTTTTTGGTTCATCCCTTTGATGTTAGGTGGGATTCGTTTTTGTCATGCCGCATATTATTGCCCGATAATGAGAAGCAAATCTTAAAATAAACAAAAATAAAATAGGTAGAATGCGACGCAAAGATGGAATACCAATAGTTTTCGCAAGCTAGGTGCCCGAAGTCACTGCTCCTTGCTCATCGCAAACCTTGGGACGCTGTTTACAATACATAGGGTGTATAACTCCAGTCAGTATGACAGCATTAAGTGAAGGTTAGATAATACTCTTGCAATTTCATCCTGGGTGAGCATTGTCTTTTCTCTTCTGAAGCGTAAGTAACAATCTTTAACTGAGAAAGGATTGTAGCCTCTATTTCATCTGGGTAATTTCTGCAGAGACATCTTTCCCCAACACTGGTCAATATTCAACTTTAAAATCAATATCATATTATTCTACGGACAGACAATGAAGGGTTGCTGGGACTATGGCAACTCGCCAGGGCTATGACTTAACCTTTTGCATGTGCGTGTGTGTCTTAGTCCTTGGAAAATAAACATATATTAAGAACCTTGTGAGAAACCTGGGCATGACTAGGATAGACCTGGAGAAAGTCCTAGCATGGGGTGTGTAATTAACCCCATAATATTATAGATAGATAATCCTAAAGTGGTGATGATAATCCCATCATTAATTTTATTTCATTTATAGTCCTGCAACATGTTATAGTCCTGTTACATGGCAATCTCTTCATTGAGTTTGGATAGGTAATCCTTAATAACATCCTAATAATGTTATTAATCCTACCATTTTGATAAATTAAAACAGATAAGGCTATCATGATATTAATCCCTACATATTTTAGGCAGATACCCCAAACACATTGCAAATCCCATAATATATTAAACAGAAAGTGCTATGATTAGTATGTTAATGTCAAAATGATCTGAGAAATTGAGATTGATAAAATCTAAATTCTAAAATATCTAGGAGATGACGGAATTATATCTTGTTAGTAATTCCATCATTTCATAAATAACTTCATCATTTATATTTTATGAATCCAATGATGGCCCCTGACATCAGATGTTCTTAATCCCATAATCTCTAAAACAGTCCTAACATGAGATGTTATTAATCCCATCATCTTTAACACAGCCCTAACATGAAATGTTATTAATACCATCAACTCTGAAACAAAGCCATCAACACCAGTGTCTCCACACTCACCACCAAGAATAAAGCTTGCTGCTGTGTGCTTTTTCTACATCATGCTTTTTCTATATTATGCATGGAGAGGTTATCTATAGGGCATTATAATGACTTTCAACAGTGCCTATATGTAAACAAGCGCATTGTAGAAATCTGGTGCCACAAAGGCCAACACTTTAATGTCTTGAGAGAAAGGAAGCATATAACATTGGCAACGCTAGCTCGGTGTGTAAAACACGGTGTGTTTCTATTGGAGTATAAAACAGAGAGAGGGCAGGGTCAGACTAACCGACAAGACACAGACGTGGACATTAAAGGGCCAGTAGGCAGCTGAATGCCAATCGGAGGGTTAGTGGAACCTGTGGACCAATGACTGGAGACGGGGTGTGGCATAATCAGAGGGTTTTAGGGAAAGGAGGAGGGGCTGGAGAGAGATGAGCGTAGAAGCGTTCTGGGATAGAGTATTGGTTGAGGAGAATCTCAATGCTCCTCTGAAAGCACCTCTTCATAAATGTCACTTACCTCTTCGTAAGCACAAATCAACCTCCAAGAAAAGTTCTAACATCTCTGGAATCAAGGTCGTTATCTTTCGCTCAACGAGTCAAAGGGCACGGTTGTGTCTGTTATGAATTAGGTAATCCGGTGCAGAGTGGGGAGTTGTCCTCTAGACGCCCTCTGTCGGTGTGCTGGGCTTGAGGGGGCGGGGCCAAGGGTCACAGGGCGTGTCAGAGGCACGGCTTCAATGGCGGCCATGTTAATGATGACCGATGGCCTCCAATTAGACGTGCTGACAGGCCCTAAAGCGCCGTGTCATTAATCACAACAGGGTCGCCTCGCACACAGAGAAAATCGCACCGTGATTTATAGCTCAGCTAGCTCTCTCTGTCCATACCCAAATGCCTTCTCTCTTCTCTCTCTCCATCTCTCTTCTCCCTGTGTCTGCTCCTCCATTTCTCGACTCTGTCATCCTGTCTCTTCCTTCTAGTTTTCCTTATTCCTTAGTTCCTTTTTGGGCTTGGGCGATCGAGAGAATTCTTGCGTTCGATTCAGGTGGCTGGGCGAGGAGGAGGAGGGCGACCTGTGCGTCATCGCCCCTGGAAGGACTAATATCTGTTCCAGGAACAGTGACAGGCCAAGACACCGTTAGGACACGCACCGCTTATATGGGGGGCTCTGTAAGTGACAGGTATTGATGGTGACATGCCTATGGTGATGGCTTTTCCATGATAGTTGAATTTTTTAAAAATAAGTTCTGTATCTTTGTTGCATGTTGCATGCACAGTCCACATTTGTTCTCAAGATGGTAGGTGTAAAAGTAGGACTGGGTCCCTGATTTTAAGACACCAGAGTTAAAATTGGTGTGAAGTGAGTATGTCTGTGGGCCAGCTGCAACACATGGCCACATCAATGAGTCAGCTGACTCTCAGAAACACCTGATAACACCGGAACCGTTGAATGTTATAAATATATTCTACGTAGGTGTTTTCGTTTGCCGTGTCAGGTAGACCAAGGATTCTTAAACCTCTCCTCGCTCTTTTGAACAATTTCAAAGCGCGCCCGTTTCAACTTGTCATCTAATTATCCCACCCTCGATTACGTGATGAGCTACGTAAGAGAGGTTTCAGAATCACCGAATATGACCGAGCCCATATCCACCTCTGCCCAAATCAACATTAGAATTTTTTTTTCAAGATATTTAGGCTTGTTTGCTGACTAAGTCAGTGATCCTCCATTGCCGAGTTGAACATTTTAGGTTAGGTACTAGGTATTGGACAGTTAACCCCTCCAGATGGGTTAGATAGAGTCAGGGTCAGGTACAGTCAGGGTTATGCGCGGGTGGGATTAGGAACGGGTGGGGTTAGGCGCATTAAGGGTCAGGCATGGTTAGGGTCAGGCACGGTTAGGGTTTGGTACTAGGTATTGAACAGCTGATTTGACAGAGGGGTTACAGTAGGTACAGTCAGGGTTGGGTACGTGTGGGGTAAGGTACGGGTTAGGTTAGGCACGGTTGGGGTCAGACACGGTTGGGTACTAGGTTTTGGGGTTAGGTAGGAACACTCCGCAGTCAGGCTCTCCGGCGGACAGGAAGTGGGAGCGCGTTCGCATGCAACGGTGCTGGACCCAGGCCCGGCACACACAGTCACAGCCACGGGAGTGTCGCCAGCGCACTAACACAAACAGACAACCCCGGGGCCCGTGACCTGAGGCGTGGGGGAGGGGGGTGGGTGGGTTTTGGGGGTTTGACAAGACGCACAAGGAGCAAGGTTGTCAGGACCGGGAGGACAAACACCACGGTACTCACATAGTCCGACTCCGCTTTCGAATCATAGTACTCCATGTCGCTCTCCTGCGCGGAAAAGAAAGGCGAAGAGACAGGTGATGAGAGAAGCTACAGCAGTTAATGGCTACATCCTTTGTGCTCTCTCCGACTGGCGGATCTGTATGGAAATATCAAGGTTATATTCAGACACTAGACAGCATGAGAATATAATCAGCATCACAGAACACCGAGGAGGCAGTGTGATGAAAGAGCGCGTTTTTGGTGCGCTGGGGCGCCGCGGAGTGGCGTTGAACATGCCATTACCCCCACATTCAGCGCCTTATCCTGGGAGGACTCGTCTCGAGGCAGCTGGGTGGTTTGGAGCGCTGTGACGATGCGCAACGCACATATAGGATGGCCGAATGCGGCGCTACATCGAGCGGTGACTGGAACGAGCTAGCGGTGACCTGAAGGGTTCTCCGCCGCTAGGTTATCGAGGAGTTCACGGTAAATGGCGCCTCTCGTCTCCGAGGAGGAAGGGGAGAGGGCGGGGCAGCGCAGAAGCGCCAAGTTCGCGGGAGGTGTTCTCCCCGCCCGAGCCCTCCCAGCCCCTCGCCATATCTTCAGCGGAGGTGGGCGCGTGGGTGGGGGCGTGGGCGGAGGTGTCCGTCCGCGGGGCCCTTCACATTATTATTCGGATGGAGCCTTGTTGAGGACGGCGCTCTCAAGGGCACCGGAGTGACTGGCTCTCCCCCTGTGGAGGGGCTCTGGCCAGGCTCTGACAGCAGAGGAGAGGCTGAGAGAGCCCTCTACACACACACGTCTTCACCATCTCTCCCTCTCTGCCACCTCCCTCTCTCCCTCCCTCCCTCCACGTCGCCGAGACACTCCAGAAGAAAGGTGACCTTGACCGGCATCACAAACCGGGTGAGTCAGCCGTTAGCTGGACCCATCTCGCGAACAGAACCTGCAAAGACGCAAACTGTCATGGACACTGAACATGAGGCGAGGCCTTGCCGGACACACGCTCCTGTCCTTGGCCAGCCACGGGGGCCTCCGGACCGGGAGGCAGGGAGCTGGGTCGCCCTCCCTCCAGATGGACTCAGGCCTGTTATCCGGCCGCACCAGAACACAATGACATTGCCTTCTCTCATCGCACAACCCCAACACCCTCCCCCCCAAACCTTCTGCGAGCCTGGCCCAGCTACGCGAGGATGTAAACAAAAAGACAAAGAGAGCTGCTGGAACAGGCGCACAGGTAGCGCTGATTGCTAATGTGTGTAGGGGGGAGGTGCGTGGGGGGGGGTGCGGACTGACCTATAAATAGCGTGGCTCGGCGGAGACAGGGAGGGGGGGAGGCGGCAGGGTGTTTGAGTCTGGTGACGGCGGTGGTATTGATCGGTGTTTGTACAGGCTCCCTGCTGACAGGGTCCAAGGGGCCCCCTGGTGCCGACAAGCCTCTGTCCGTTCTACGCGCTACGATGACTTAATGCCTCGCGTTTGGATTTCTTCCCCCTTATTGTCACATAAGTCATATTGCCTGACAATGAGAGTGTTCTCAAAATGTACATTTCACACACACACACACACACACACGGCAGAAGTAAGAGGTTTCACTTCCGCCATTTAGGCAGCCGTACATTCTACATGGAGACATCCCATCAGATCAGTACTGGAAGGGCATCTGGTCTGGCTGGAGCAGGTGTCCCTGTGGGCCAGGGGGCTTAAACCATCTAATACACACACCGCCAAAAAACAAACAGCTAAACACACACAGACACACACAGTGAAATAATAGCAGTGCTGCATGTGCACAAACCTTCAGAAACACACACACACGCACTCACGCACACACACCCAAACACCCGCACGCAACCGGACACACATCATTCACACAAACACTAAATGGTATCAATAAATTGAATCTATCTTGCTGAGTGGACCAACACATTTCAAACAAATACTGAGGTCATGTGATCATCGCCAGCCCATCCTCTCTCCCCTCTCCCCTCTCCCCGGTCTCCCGACCCTTATCTCTGTCTTCAAATTCTCCCCTCCTCCTCTCCTCCCTGCCTTATCTTCATCGGTCCCCATCTCTCTCTCCCAATTTCAGATTGGAGTGAATCCAGTGCCAGGTTAGATGCACACTGTTGCTATAGAAACGGTCCCCTCTGCTCAAAACGACAATGTGACTTTGTGTCTCCTAACCATGTCAACCACTGTCTGTCTACGTGTCTGTCTGTTGGCCTGTCTGTCTGTATTCCTTTCTGTCTGTCTCCCTCATCTGTCTGTCTGCTTTTCTGTTGGCCTGTCTGTCTATCTTCCTATCTGTCTGTCTTCCCGTCTGTTTGTCTCCCAGTCTGGTTGTCTCCTTGTCAGTCTGTATGCCTGTCTATTGGTCTTTCTGTCTGTCTCCCCATCTGTCGGTCCTCTTGACTGCTGGCCTGTGTGTCTTTCTCTCCGTCTGTCTGTCGCCCAGTCTGTCTGTATACACGAGGTTAGCTAACAGTGCACAAGGTTAGCTAACAGTGCACAAGGTTAGCTAACAGTGCACAAGGTTAGCTAACAGTGCACGAGGTTAGCTAACAGTTCACAAGGTTAGCTAACAGTGCACAAGGTTAGCCAACAATGCACAAGGTTAGCTAATAGTGCATGAGATTAGCCAAGAAACAGCAGATTAAACCCTCTACAACTCCGTGCAGTAGATTACACTTCTAGCCCACCTCGATCACAAATTATGTGCACCAATGCAAACTAGCATGTGGACGAACTTTCAGCAGAATTTGTCCAAACTGGTCTGAATATTATGATGACCATAACACATGTGATGGAGGGTTCTGAAAAGTGTAAACGGCTATGAAAATGTAGCTGCTGAAACCTTATTTACCCTTTCATGCATAGCGCTTCTATGTCCAAATGCCACACATTGACAGAATAAATTGGTCTTCATTTGGTAAAATCCTGGAAATTAAAAAGGAAAACGTACATTTGAGTCAATGTCTTAAGTAGCTGAGACTGTCATAATAGCCCCTTGAAAATGTTAAACTGACTGACACCTCTTCATTTATATACTTATTTTCTTACCACTTGATGACAAAGGAGTGCATTTCATTTGACAGCCTGCAAATGCCCAGTTCGGTGTGACATGACCATTAGACCCAACCGATGTGTGTCTGCCCATGAGCTTTGGTAACTAAAGTTGCAATGACATCGCCTACAAGGGACCAGAGATGTGGTAACGGAGATACCGACACAAAATGTTTCTGACCACAGGTGGTATGCTTCTGGTTCTGGTGTCAGGGCGAAGGAGTCCGTGTGGGCCTGGGTCGCGGGGGAGGCTTACTCTGGGGGGACATGTTGAGCGCACTCACAAGACAAGTTGAGACGGTCTGACATTTACATTGCAGGCGAGCCCTTCATCATGTGTGGAAAGATTACAGTCGTATCATATCTCCTCGGGACACCTGCTAATGACTTTGTAATTGTACGCATGTCACACAGTTCCCACACGCACGCACCCACCCACGCATGAGCCCGCACATGCACCCCGCTCATTGGTCAGGACCTTACACAACAAAAAGCCAATGTGATTGGTCTGCAGAGAATGAATGCTTGTGTAAGCTGTTGGGTGGCTACAGTATGAAGACCCTGGCAGTTATCTGCAGGCCTTGCTACTTTCCAGTCTCTCTACTGGCCTCTCTCCGTCCTTTCCCATTTCTCCTTCCACCTTTTCCCACTTTCTCTTTCTCCCTCTCTCCCTCACCAGTACTCCTCTCCCTTTGCCTCTTCCCACTCTCCTTCTGTCTCTCTTTCCATCGCTCATCCACCTCTTCTCACCCTCTCAATCCACTTCTCTTTTCTTTCACTCCACTCCTCTGTATATGTTCCTCTAGCTGTCCCTCAATCTCTCTGCAAATGTGCCTACATTGAACTGATCCCAAACCCTGAGAAACACTAGGCAGTTTTACGTAAAACATTCTAGTATTTGTATGTGCTATATATCTAAACTATCTTAGCAGAAACAAATGGGAGATGTTATATTGACAAGAGCACAGTTTATGAATTGATGGATGAGCACTGACCTGTTTCATAGCGAGGGAAGAAACACGCGCCGATTTCCAGTAAAAGCAAAATCCCAATAAAGCATCCGAAACAAAATGTGTATGTTTAATTTCATTTACATGTTCTCATTTCATTTGAACAGCAAGTCTTCTTTTTATAAAAGGAACACTTATTAAACCTCAATAGGAATACATAGCTAAATCTTGCTAGCTGGAATAATCATAGTCTAGAGATACAGGAGGTCTAACATTGCATTTTGATGATACTGCCCTGACAGACAGTGCAGTATGTGAAATGTATCATTGTCTCTCACAAGGAAATGTTGAATTGGTTTTGATAATGCTTTTATTTTCTTTAAGGTGCACACCACTCACATGATCATCCATCTGGCATTTCTTTCCAGTGCAATGTCCCACCTTGCAAACCAATCATTGTTTTAACAGACAAGAGTGACAACTACTTCTATCCAGTTAAAACAGACAGAGCAGTGCAGCCCCTTTCCAAACAATCTGCTGCACACCTGAACCTAATTTTCATTGAGAAAGTGATCCGTGCGAGACAGGGCTTGGCCACGTCTACACTTTATTAAAGCAACACAATTTTGAGGAGCTTGGCCTTTTCAATGGGATGATCAGGCGACTTGTGTGCACCTCTTAAAGTGTTTTCGGTTCCCCTGCCACACAAAGTCAGCCAGTTTTTAATAAAAACTCCACTGAAACGTTTGTGTTTGCCGGAGAGCTCATTACCCTTCTGATAATCGCAACGGTTCCTGCAGGTGCCCACACCAACACAAGTAGACGAATGAGAAGGCAACCCTGTCAAACTTCCCTCGCGCCCACCCAACTTAGACAACGCTATGCCAATTCATACCTGCCTCTACCATAGTCCTGGGAACACTTGGCAACACGCAATCCACATTCAAACTCCTGACAAGGTTGCCAGATTTCATTAGGCCTTTTCACACTGTACCGTTCTAAGCCCTGGGCAATCTTTGCCCCAGGCTAGGAGTGGCCCTGTGTTAGGTTAGCCTGTATTTACACAAGAGTGTGTTTACCCTGGGCTAACATTTAAGGCTAAGGATTCCTATGCCCTGGGCTAACAGACAAACCTGACACAAGACAATTTTACATTCTATCAATGACAAGCTACAAATGGTACGTATGCAAATAATGTTGCAAGCACATCCCTGATATCAGTGTTACGCAACCACAGTTCAATAAAAGACTTCATGACATCTGATGATTACCCTGTTGATATTTTCTTTGACCACATTTTTTGACAAGGCCGAAAATGTGACTAGTCAACCTTAATTCTATAGACATTCTTGCTAGAACTGTGTCCAAAGCAAGCTGCAGTAACTATTTTGTTAAGATTTAGCTGGAATAATGTAACAACAAAAGGTCGCAGAGTAAAAGGACTAAAAGAGATATACATTGTAGCTGTTGGTATGGAGCATATCAAGAGTGTATGTAAATTAAGTGAAAGGGCAGGTTTTGTACTTGAGCTTGTTTCTTACAGGTTATTTTGTTTCTTGTGCTTGCCCTGAAAAGTTGGTGCTAGCCATAGGCTAAGGGTATTGCTAGCCAACTTCAAAATATGCAAGTGTGAATACTTTCTTAGCCTTGGGCTAAAATCTACCTTTGCCTTAGGCTAAGGTGCCATGTGAACACATCTATTGACGTATTCACATGGCACCCAATCACCCGTGTATTCCACAATTAACCCACCCAAAATGTTATTTTTACTATACAACCCTAACTGCTACTATTGGTGGAAAAGAAATGTCTTGCCCATGTACCTTTTGGTTATTGGATTATACCTTAATATACAAAACTAAATGCTTTGTTTTTTATATTTGACTTCCAATATTTGATTTCCGATTCTACGATAATATTAACCATTATCAAAACGGTTTGCTTGTTTTCAAGGTTTGAATATAAAACAAAAATATACTTCATTATGAATACTCTGTTAAAAATGAAAATGGAATAATGGTGTTTCTCGTTTTGTTCATACTAGTAAGTGCATACCTCCTCATAGAATATTCATAGCATCCTCGTAGAATATAAATAGTGTTCTCGTCTGTGAATGTGTGATTAAAACGTTGCAAGAATAAAAAATGTGTGTTTGTATGTTTTTCTTTTAAGAATTACTCCTTATTTAAGCAGACAAATCATCAAATACAAGTTAGTCTCATACAAGTTAGTCTCATACCTAAATGTTAGCAAAAACAATGTCTGCCAGAAACATCATCCTGTTGCTGGTCTTAAGGTACTGTTGGACGTATCACAGGAAATATTAGCAAGCAGAGTAGGTAGTAATTACACAAATACTAGTGAGAATGATAAGCATGCATACTGAAGTTCTGTCTATAGAAACAGTGCATCTGGAAAGTATTCACAGCGCTTCACTTTTTCCACATTTTGTTTTCATGTTACAGCCATATTCCATATTTTTCCATTCCATTGTGATTCTTTTTTTAATGTTTGCAAATATATAAAAAATAAAGAACAAAAAAATCACATGTACATAAGTATTCACAGCCTTTGCCATGACACTCAGATGAGCTCAGATGCATCCTGTTTCCACTGATCAGTCTTGAGATGTTTCTACTAACTTGATTGGAGTCCACCTGTGTAAATTCAGTTGATTGGATATGATTTGTAAAAGGCACACATCTTTCTATATAAGGTCCCAAAGTTGACAGTGCATGTCAGTGAATACAGGATTGTAACCGAGGCACAGATCTGGGGAAGGATTCAGAAAAATGTAAGGTCCCAATGAGCACAGTGGCCTCCATCATCCGTAAATGGAAGAAGTTTGGAACCACCAGGACTCGTCCTAGAGTTGGCCGCCCTGACAAAAACTGAGCGATCAATGGAGAAAGGCCTTAGTCAGGAAGGTGACCAAGAACCTGATGGTCACTCTGAAAGTGCTCCAGTGTTGCTCTACAAAGAATGGAGAACCTTCCAGAAGGACAGCCATCTCTGCACCATTCTACCAATCAGGCCTGTATGTTAGAGTGTGCCAAGCTTGTCGCATCATACTCAAAAAGTCTTGAGACTTTAAGTGCTGCCAAAGTTTCTTCAACTAAGTATTGAGCAAAGGCTGTGAATACCTATGTACATGTTTATATTTTTGTCCTGATTTTTGCAAATGTATTAAAAATATTAAACAAACTTTTTTCACCTTGTCATTATGAAGTGTAGAATTTTGAGGAGAAAATTACATGTAATACATTTTGGAATAAAGCTGTAATATAACAAAATGTGGACAAAAGTTAAGCGCTGTGAATATTTTCCAAATGCACTGTAGTTCTCTTTAACCCATTGCTATATTGCCTCTCAAGCTAAGCAGGTTAGGTCCCTATTTGGTAGACCCGAGATTGCTGTACATTGTGCCGTCTTTTGAATTGGATGTTGAACAGGAGTTCTGCCTGGTCACTACAGATCCCAGGGCACTGATAGTATCAGTCTGGGTTTTAAACCATGTCATGGCAAAATATCAAATATGAGCCTCATAACAACATTGGTACCTAATCATCCCCAGCCTAATTAGGAACACATTTTTTTCAACAGACCTAAAAGATAATGAAAAATGCAAAATAGGACGGTGCTATATTTTATCTCAAGTGGAGAGCAGATTATGTAGTGTTCTACATAATTGGCATCCCAGAAATAGAACTATGCTTGAATCTGCGCATCTGTTTAGCAAAAGTACATTTTGAAAAGGAAACATTGTTAATATGCAAACCTTTGAAACTTTCCGGGGGAAATGTTTTGCATCAAAAAGGCTGTATATAAAATACCCCATACACCATTGCAACATTTGCACTGACATGTACTTGCAGGAAAGGGAAATCCAACCTGTCCAGCATTCAATGTCCTGCTGCAGTGCCACCAGACCTGCTGCCAGTTGCCTCTGAAAGCTGCTGATCTGTATGAGCAGCACTCGGGATCAGCATTAATAATCTGTCATTGGGGTTGTTACGTGCCACCCTGCTTCGTGCTGTGTTGTGTGTGTGCGTGTGGGTTGCTGTTTGTGTGGCGAGTGGCTGCTTGTAAGCAGGTGCCAGCATTGGCAGATATGAGATGGTCGTGGCTACCAGGCATCCAAAGCGGCCGCACCTGCCTGTCATTTGTGCCCCCTGTGAAAGGAGTCGTGTTACGTGTGCTCCGGACACCGAGCCCCCCTGGCTCACAAAGGAGTCGTGTTGCGTGTGCTCCGGACACTAGGCCCCTCTGGCTCACATAGGAGTTGTGTTGCGTGTGCTCCGGACACTAGGCCCCTCTGGCTCACATAGGAGTTGTGTTGCGTGTGCTCCGGACACTAGGTCCCTCTGGCTCACGTATCGAATGATGTGCCTGTGCTACTCGTTTGCGTTAACCTCCTGCCTCCTACTCGTTTATGCGTAACTCATCCGGAGAAAGGTCAGGTAAGATACCCTGGGATGTACGTACGGCCGTAGATAAACACTGTCATATACACTGGGTTATATACGAGTGGGTGTCACCCTTGGTTTTATGTAGAAGGAAGGTAAGAGGTGCGGTAGATCAAAGAGTCATAGGCAGGTAAGGGGCAGGGAAGAGTAGGGCTCTCTTTGGTTCCTTCCTTTGATTTGACACGGTGTGGCCATTCTCCACTACCCCATTGAGTGTTACTCTGCTTCATGTATATTTGTACGAGAATAATTAAACACTTGCGTGCCCGCTGAAACGGGCTCACACTTCCCCCACAACTAGCGAGCTTTCTCAGGAAGGTGGGAGCGTAACGGGGGTTAACCCTTCCGCTTCTGGTGAGGCAAGGTTAAGGGTAGAGATTCAGTTCTCAGGCCAAAAATGCTAAAAGTGCACATTTGTTTACTTCTGAAATATATCACACACCATTTAAGGCATGTCAATCATAATGGCCTTATAGCTTGTTGATTTTTCTTCTGGTTTGAGGGATTTATCCTTCAATGTCTGAAATGATCATTGGTCATGAAGGGTGACCTGACTGTTTGTGAGTTAAATGTTTTGTATGCCAATAAACAACCAGGGATCCTCTGATACGTTTAGCTGTCACAGGATATATTTTTGGTACAAAATGTATCCCTACCTTGTGCTTTGATAAGGGGTAAATATTGTAACTGCTTTGAATTAAAATGTTAACTTAACTTTTTATTCCTGTGGTGGGAAATAATATTAAACCTTTGTCATTGAATGTGTTAAATTAATAAGTACTTATATGAAACTAAGAGGTATGTTGCAATGCACAAGTAGTGTAAATGGTTACTAATCTGATATCACACATGCAAGTATGATAATTGGTGTTGTGGTTTCTTCTTACCATTGACACAGCATAAGAAATTATATATATTATGTAGTATCGGCTTTGCAGCAAATATCACATGCAGTTCCATTCGACCCCCTTTGGAAATAAGTGAGCATCCTACTGGCCCATTGATTTTGGCCCCCCTCGATATGCCACAACATTTCCTGTATAACAATGTTTTTACACAGAAGAGCTTCAATGGAGATTTCAAGGACACGTCAACATATAGGCAAGGTTATTGTGTTTCCTGACAATAAACAAGCTTAAATGTATGTATTTCTGTTGGAGAATTCACAGAAACAAATATGTCACATTGTCACACAGCTTGACTGAGTATATGATGATATCTTTTTATGTGTGTAACATTATGAAACAGCTATACAAAGCACAATAATTGTTATGTTGAGGTAATGGTTGTGCAGTAATAATTCATAAGCACAATTTGCTGACAGAAGCTGTAGCTCTGTTAGCAACAAAAAGCAGTTTAGGTTATCTTTATACACTCAACCATGTATCACTGAAACTACAACCTGTAACAAGGTAGGCTAGGTAGCCAGCCTCCTAGCAAGTCAGTAGACAGCTTGCTAGCTACCTCAAAATATTTTCAAGATTTCAAGACTCAATGAATTTGCTATATATACATATGAATTAAATAAAACCACATAACCATATTGAACATGAACAATTCTCTCTTAACTTCATACACAGTTCAAAACTGTAGTGCTGCCAAATTAGGCTGTGAACAAATGAACGCAATGAATAATCTATGAGGAAACATGCACTTCCAGAAATGAACCAAATGAGAAGAGGAATATTTTCTTTTATATCATTTCCAAATATTACAGAGGAAATGAGCATTAAGTCTGTTTTTGCTTTAAATCCAAACATAATAAACGAAAAACAAACCGGTTTCTGGTTGGTCAATATTGGTTTGAAATTGTAAAATATGTAAAAACAACCAGTTTAATATTAATTTGTTCCTGTATATTAACACAAAATCCAATGACAGAAGGGTACACGGACCCACAACGTTGCATAATAGTATGCAATATCAACATGTTTAGTAAGTTAAACTTTTGGATATGTTTCAGCCTTATTTAAAAAGGTGTATAGCTCCCATAAACTATTTTGACAGGTATCAGTATGGAATTAAGGATTATACGCAAAAATTGTACTGCCCCCAAAAAATATGAATAATGCTGCTAGCTAGCTAGCTAGCTAAATACAATATGTTGTGAGAGTGGTTATATTTACAGAGGTTTGACATGATGTTCTTCAAAATATCAGTCAAGGCAGTTAAATAATAATCTTTTGCAGATTAATGAAGTATTCACCAATTTGAGAAGATAATCTTCCAATAATGTTCATGCAGACAAATGTGTTAGTAGAACAAGACTATGTATGCTTATGTACATGGAAGTCAGTGACATGTTTATTATAGTTTAATGAGGCAATACCTCTCGTTTGACAAAAATGTGATTAAACATAAGGGCATTTTGTTGACTAAAATGGCTATTTTTCATTTTGACAATAACTAGACTAAATCATTATTAAAATGATAAAACTGTGAATAAACCTTTTAGATATTTCAGTCAAAATGACTAAGACTAGAACAGAACAAAAAAATAATGCCACAATTTACACTGGTCTAATATAGACCCTTAAACATAAAATCCTAGCTATATTGCCACATACACTTTTATGAACATTTTATGTGTCACATACATCATTATATTGTTACACACACCTTCATTTGCACTGGAGGGAAAATCCTCCATTACTTACATTCACAGTACTTGAGGTACCTTGATGGTACCGATGTCAGACCTTAATTAGAGCCAGTTTGCTACATCGGAATGGAAAATGTAAACAATGAAATGGATAACCAACAAGTAACATTTTGGTAGGGGGTTGCGGGATTTTCTGTGAGGGAATATCTAGGGGGAAATGTCCAAGTGGAGATTCAAATATCCAAATTATTTTTGAATAAAATAAATAAATAAAAAATAAAATCGATATCTAAATATAAATAATATGGCATCTGTAGTCAAGCCAGAGTCATGCAAACCAAATGACGATACATACACAGGGACCACAAAACCCTCATCTTTAAGTGCAGGTCGCCTTGCTTTTTTCACCCGGCCTCGATGACAGAAAGTGTATGTTTGTCGAGGACATTCAATACGGCGACTGCAGTGGAATAAATATTGAAAACACCACAAAAAAAAGTTCAAATATGTCAGCTGAAATACAGGTTTTTTTTTTAGTTTCATTTGGCTGTATCCTCTGGGGAGATTAGTGTAATATAGCAACCTGCCATGGCAGGGAGGAAGCCTCTTAATTCTGTCATATGTACAATATATACTGTATTTATGATCATGTACCGATGATGACTCTATTCCGCGATAAAAAGACCATTAAAAACGGACAATGTAATGAAAGGATTAAAAGAAGGGCAACCGAACTAGAATGGGAGCCGAGCAAAATGGACAGAAATGGTGAAACCGAGGTGAAGGAAGACAGAGGGTGAGAGAGAGAGAGAGAGAGAGAGAGAAGGGGAGAGTGGAAGGAAGGAAAGAACTGTTTTTGGCTTCTCCTCAGATAAAGGGGTGGATGATGGATGGGGGGGGGCCCTCATTGGCATGCCGGCTGTCTCCGGGCTTTAAGCGATTAGGGAACTGCAGAGACCGCGGTGTCCACGCACAGCTCCATGCAGATGTTCATTTGTATGCCAATAAACAAATATGTCCTAAGATTAGAGCTTTAGTACACAGTGCGAATTCAGCATTCTCTGCGCGCGCCTCACCCGATTGCCCCCCGCGTCTTGCCACGAGCGGAGGCGCCGGCCGCCCTCGGACCCTGCGTACGCGTCCGAGCTCCGCGGTTGAAGGCGGTGAGGGAAAGGATGAAAGAACCGAGGAGATCAAGAGAGACAAGTTGGCGTCGCCATTATTGCCCATTACTAAACCTGAAATGGTAGTGCGAGGAAAGATTTTCCTGGAGAATGTGCCTTGCATTTCATATCCTCTTCCAGGCTCAACCTCAGTGTCTTAAGCCACGCTCATGAGTGCACACTTCCTGTATTTTAATGGTAGTCTAATGCACTTATTTCTTCCAGGCATCCTTTTAGTGTTCTGATTGCGTTCCCTCTCTATCTGTCTCTCACTCTGTCTCTCTCTCTTGTTATCACTCCCACTCGCCTTTTTAGAACAGCTGGATAGACACAGGACCTGAATCCACATCTACGCCCCCCCCCCCCCCTCCTCCCCCTACCTCCCTTGTCTCCCCCTGTTGCTCTTTCTCAGTGGCTGTCAGATACCCTAGCTGAAAAAAGCAGTTAAATCAGTCTGTGAATATTCCAATTCTGCGATAAGGAGCGGAGGCTTTGTCCTGCTGCACTCTGGGTAATGCAGCTCCCCATTGTTGGGTGACAGGGCTCCATTGAGGAGCCGGCTTTAGCCCCGATAGCATCGGCACACTGCACGGACACACTGCCAGATAAAGGGCCTATCCAACACGGCTCATGCACGGCAACGCCCGCTTCGATCTGATCAGCAGAGAGAAGCGTCAGGACGGAGACGCTCTAACACCAAATGAAGACAAATTAGATAAACAAGGCCCAAGCAATATTACCGCTTTCCAAAGTATTGTGTACGGATGACAGTAGGCTGTGCAGTTCTTGTTCCGGTCGGAGGTGCTTGGATTCTATCAGGACGCGCTCCAGGCCTCTGCAGGCGGCGGTGACCAATCGCAGGCAGGCTCGCAGTGCACCCGGAGCCACTCCAGCCAATTGCACGGCACTTTCATATTGCATCTCTGTCCGACGTTAGAACGCTTATCCGGACAAACAACTTCACGGTTCAATTGTCTTCAGGACAACTGGATGCAGGATTTTCAGTTTCGTCGCAATTTGTTTTGCTGTTTTTACAACGGCAAGTCTGTAAGAGGGTCGGGGAGCCCCCACCCCCTCTTCAGTGGCTGACTGTGAGTGGCCAATCAACAATCAGCCAAGAGAAACCTGTTATTTCCGACCCTGTAATCATTTCCATCATATGCCGCTCTGTCCCCTATGGCAATACTTCACAATGTTTCGAACATTCAAATCAGACTGAACCCTTGTCCAAGACATATAGCAAGAGCCAAGCAAGAACAGGAGGCACCAAGAAGCCCACTTGCTAAACCCCAAACCTTTATCCAACCTATTTCTGTCCCTGGAAATGAAATATTTTCTGAATACACCTTGGGCACTTGGGCATTCAGAAAATGATAGACGCCGACCAATCATGCAATCACAGCCTTTTTTCTGATATTGCTTATTCCCAGAAAAATAACCTGGGTCCTGCTAGAGAAATGAAATTCGTAAACTAAGATGCATGACTATTAATGGGACAATTGTTAGCTACAACATTCAAAGTAAATAAACAAGGGCCCTGTGTGAATGTTGACGTAGTTTGGGTTAGTGCGTCTGCCACGGTAAAAGCGTTCAACAGGGCCAAAGGACTGAAACCATGAGATCATCAAGCAGTGATGTTCGACAGTCAACTCAACGCAGTGGGAAGAATCCCAACATAATTAATGTTGACAACATGCATTCTGACATTTCTTTTACACGAGTTAGTCATTTCAACAAGTCGTTTAGATCCGTCATGTACAGGCACCCTAATCCAGGTTCACTTGCAGAACTGAGTGTATGCATTTGTAGCAGCGCCCCCCTGTAAGAACCAAAACCACACGACTTTGTGAGCGCAATGTTCTACCGCTAACAGAACAAATAGTAATGACGTAGTACACCGGCGCCACAGAAGCGACATCAAAACTTCAGATGACCAACACACAAACATGAACCTGACTAGACCGTGGACGTTTCTTTTCAAAAAGCCTAAACCTCTGTGAGGAGGACTGACATCCTCTATGCTGCCACCCAGTCCCTCCCACTCCCAAACCCTAGCCGGGGGGGCGGGGGGGGGGGTGCAGGTTCTTTCTTTGAAATAACATTTCATGGGTGTTGGTCATGTTGAGATGGGGAATTGCGCTCAGGAGTGTGGTCTGCTGGATTTCTTTGGCTATTGATTGCTATCCCGGTGGGGTTGGGGGATCGATTGGGGTTTAGTCACGGCACAGGGGCCACTCCTTTCTCCGTCACTTGCTCTCTCTCTCTCTCTCAGCTCCGGGCCAATGCAACGCTCCACATCACCGTGGCTTGTGGAACAGTCCCCTCTACACCGTTTGAGACCACTTGTGCCCTCTGTCTCTCTCTCGCACACTCTTTCACTCGTTCTCTCCGTTTAACTCTCTCTAATATCAATCTTGCTGTGATTCTGTGTCTCCGTCTCGCTCGCTCGGTCACAGCATAGCGGATTTCTCTCGCAGACTCTATCTTTGGTACTCTTACTTTGCCCATTGTCTCTTAGTTGAGCGTAAAACAGCATGTTTGAGACCACTTGGGCCCTCAGTTTCTCTCTGTCTCTCTCTTATCATTTCAGAGGAGAGTACTAAAAAGAGCAGAAAAATTTGAGAGAGTGTTTCTACCTTGGACCGTGATACTTACGCAAATTACTGTCGGGCCGACAATCAAGAAGCTGAAATTACAAAACTCTGGGGTCACCCGGGCAACCAGAGAGCAAACAAAGCAGGCTGCAGCAAAGAGCCCAGGTGCAGAGAGCCAGCGAAGGAAGGAGGGGTGGGAGGAGGAGGTGATTAGGAGGAGAGGACAGAGAGGTGAGCTGGGTGAGGAGGATGATTGAGGGGTAGATGAGCAGAGAGTGTTGTGGGTTGGATGGTCACGAGGTGGAGAAGGAGGTGGAGGAGAGGAGGACGGAAGTGGTCAGTAGGAGAAAGGAAAACTGAAGGGTGACAGTCGAGATGTTTGAGTTGGAATATGGATTGGCACATTACCGTACTAAAAACTCTCTGAATCTTCCAGTTTCTATGTATTATCCTCAGGTCCTCAGCAGTGTACAATTCTCCCACACACACATTAGGTGTGTTATGAATAGTGGCAGTTGTGTTGAATAGTAGTAGGGGTGCAAAGAATGGTGTTATAAATAGTAGTAGCTGTATAATACATTGTAATTTTTGTAATAATAGCAGTCAGTCATGTTAAGAAAAGTAGTAGCTGTATTATTAGCAGGTGTGCTCTGAATAGTAGTAGATGTGTTATGAATAATAGTAGGTGTGTTATAAATAGTGGTAGGTGTGTTATGAACAGTTGTGGATATGTTATGTATAGTAGTAGGAGTGTAACGTATAGTAGGAGAAATGTAATGAACAGTGTTAAAAGTGTACTAGTAGATGTGTTATGAATAGTAGTAGGTGTGTTATGAATAGTAAATGTGTTATGAACAGTTGTAGATATGTTATTAACAGTAAAAGGTGTGTTACGAATAGTAGTAGATGTGTTATCTGCAGTAGTAGATATGTTATGAATAATAGAAGGTGTGTTATTAGTAGTAGTAGTGATATGTATAACAAAAGGTGTGTTATGTAGTATAGGATGTTTGTCATGAATAGTAGTATGAGTGTTATCAAAATTAGTAGGTGTGTTATTAACAGTAGTAGGTGTGTTATGAATAATAGTAGATGTTATATGAATAATGGTAGTTGTTTTACGAACAGTTGTAGATATGTTATGAATAGTAGTAGGTATGTAATAAATACTAGTAGAGTAAGTGTTATGAAGACTAGTAGGTGTTATGAATAGTTTTATGTGTTATTTATGGTAGGATGTGTGTTATGAATAGCATAAGATGTCGTATGAAAAATAGCATGTGTTATGATCAGTCTAAGTCGTGTTATGAAATGCTTAAGGTGTGTTATGAATAGTAGTAGGCGTCTTTTGAATACCAAACGGTGTGTTATGAATAGTTGGTGTGTTGTGCATAGTCAGTAGGTGATGGCTGAATGAAGACTTAGCCTCAGTTATGTACACAGCTGCCAGATGGGATCTAGTCTTTGTCTCTCTGAGGTATCTGGACTTTAAAGGTATGTTGGCCTCGCTAAATTGTTTCTCCTGCCCTCTTCCCCCTTCCTCTCATTCCTTTCCCTCCAGTGGTGAACAGACGGACGTCCGTTCCACGGAGCGGGATTCAGCAATAACGCTGTCTGGAGTCCCATTAGGCTCTCTGCAGGCTGGTATCGCTCTGCCTCCCTTCTCAGCACAGCCACAGGAAATGGAAACACTCACAAAGAAAGTAGAAGCGCTAGATTATACAATGTGTTTGTGCTTATCAGTGTTTGAAATACGTACTGTGTATTTAAAGTGTTCCAATACTCAGACATCCCTCCACTCCCTCTCTTTCTTCAGCTCCTGCGATGGAGGCCTTTCTAAAAGGTTGGGTTCTGGCACACATAAATGTGCTGAAACAGTGCAAACTTGGCCCAACTCAGACCAAGCCTTGGCAGTCCCTGGGAATGGCTGAACATGGATTATTTAATACACAAAAGGAGGAAGTGATATACTCACGACCCGCTAATCCCACATTCAAATAAACGTTCCTTCAAAACAGAAATTATTTATTTCATGGCGGGTACGCAACCCAGTTCTATTATCTCCCATCTTCACACCAAAAAGGTGCAGCGTTTTAACATTCGGCTCATAATGCACCAAGCAGGGTCCATTTTCTTATTTCAGAAGTAAGGAAACGTTTCATCTAAAACATGAAACGGAAGAAATGATTGCACTGACGGTCCATCTTTCTGTCTCTCTTAATCTGTCCAGGGAAGAACACAGGGTCTTCAAAAAGCTCCAGGTACGATACAGAGAGAAAGGAAAAGCCAGATAATGCGGGAGCTTGAGAGCGGAGGGACGAGATGAAACAGAAGCCCGGTGACGAGTCCTTTGGAGTCCGTCTCGTACACCTGATTGTGGTCCCTTGAAGACGGCCCTTATAAGACTAATGTATTCTGGGCCTAATGGAGCCTCGCGCGCCGCTCCGTTCCGAGGGTTGGGCTGAGAGAGCCGTCCGCCGGCCACAATGATTCACCCTCATTTCCCTTGAAGGGCCAATTATCTCCAATGGAGGCATTATAAGGATGCCTGACGTGATCAAGGAAACAAACAGGAGTGTCAACCCCTAACCCGGCCACTGGGGGTCAGGCTGCTTTTATGACTGGATCATGTCACTGTCATCGGGGCACCTTATCAGCGAACAAGCCGTTTTTAAACTAATGTTTATGTAAATTTGGGGTGTGTTGAGATTAGGAATAAATTACATACGTTATGCCATGCCATGAATACTGACACCATGAGACGCATAAAACGCACACTCTGTCAAACCACTACACACACCGTTTTACTTCAGAGGACCGTAATGTATTTCAAATAAATAAACTCCTACCCTGAGCCGTAACCTTAACTGTTCAACGTATCCCTTAACTGTAAACCTAACCAGACACCCCTTAACAATACGAACCCCAAAGCTCAATATTGCTCTTAACCTTACCCACGCGTAAAAACTATTTATTTATTTTTTTACTTGCAAGGGCTGGCAACATTTCCTCTTCGCAGGATATGTGTACATAAAGTATAGTAATACAAACAAAGATGTATATATTTTCCCTGACTGCCAAATCCTAAACCTAACCATAAGCTTAACTGTAACCATAACTCCTACCCTAAAATAGCATTTGTCCTCCAGTGGAAATGCACAATGTCATGTTATTGGTTTCATTACTCTTTCGAGGACCTTTGGTACTCACAAGTATAGAAAAACGAGCACACACATGCCCGCACAAACACACTCGCACAAACACACACTTTCTTGGCCGATGATGAAAGGCGTGATTTATTTGAGGGTGATGATTACAGTAAATGGCCTGGAAGACGGTGCCTTCCACTGCTCCATCTCTCCCCCCTCCATCTCTCCCCACTCCATCTCTCCCCCCTCCATCTCTCCCCACTCCATCTCTCCCCCCTCCATCTCTCTCCCTCTTTTTATCTGTCTCTCAACCCTCTCTCTCCAAAAATCGTCTCACTCGCTCACACATGCGCTCACCTTCCCTCTCCCTCTCTCGCCCTCTCCCCCATTCTCTCTGCATTTCTCCACGGTTACCCGTCAGTGTAGTGCCTCTCTCCCCCTCTCTCTCTACCGCCCTAATGGCACGGCTATTAGGACTAATGCATTTCAAACGTACAGCAGCTGACACATCACGTCCTGATGGAAAGTGCAGGTCTTCCTCTCTCCTCTCCTCTTTCTTCTCCTTTCACGACCTGCCCTGCCGATGTCTTGCACATCGTATCCACAGAATTATTTGGACCACCGTGTCATGAGTTAATGTGTCCAGAACCAGGCATTCCAGCCGTCAAGCCCATAGGAGTAGAATGATTAGCATAAACCCCCCTGTTTAAGTCAGGGGGATGGTGTAATATCAGCCTGCTATTACCACAGCAGGCCACTGGTAATAACACGTAAGTGGCGGGACACTACTGAATTATATATAAGAGAATAACTAATAACTGTTACATTAATGATGGTGGTTATAGTACTTGTTACAGGATGTGTGGTGGTAATAGTACTTGTTACATTACTGATGGTGATTTTAGCGCTTGTTATATTACTAATGCTGGTAATAGTACTTGTCGCATTACTGATGCTGGTAATAACACTTGTTTCATTACTGATGCTGGTAATAGGAGCTGTTACATTAGTGACACTGGTAATAGGACTTGTTACATTAGTGATTCTGGCAATAGGACTTGTTACATTAGTGATTCTGGCAATAGGACTTGTTACATTAGTGATTCTGGTAATAGGACTTGTTGCATTACTGATGCTGGTAATAGGACTTGTCAGATGACTTTATTACTTTGTAGCTGGTGCATCATAGAGGAAGGCTGCACTGTTAATGGCTCTGCATTCACTATGTAGTTGTTTGTTCATCACGTTTGTATTGTTATTATGTTTGTACATACCGTACTTACACTCATACAGAATTATCGTCAAGCACTTTTGAAAGTTTGTTCATCACTGGATAGAGACTTTCTCAATTTACCGGAGCAGTTGCTGTGACTCCTTTGTCCAACTGCTGATTTGTGTACTAACATGCCAACCGAGGAGAAAGAAGACAAATGTTATAGTATCCTATGTAGATCTTGGACGAGATACTGCAATCTGCCGTTGCAGAGCATATTACTTGCAAATGTACAATCTCTGAATGATAAATGAACGAGCTGTATGCACTGATTAACCTCCAGCAGGACATAGCGAACTGTTGCATTTTGGCGTTTTCTGAGGCTTAGTTAAACCCAATAATGCCTGACACAGCCATAAACCCACCTGGTATTTTCATCTACCAGCAGAACAGAACTTTGGAATGAAGTAAACGTGGACGGGACGGGTCTGCATTATGGTTAACTATCACTTTTTAGATGTTGTTGTATATTCAACACACTGCTCACAAGACCTGGAGCTCATAACTGTAACGGTACAGCCCTTCTACCTTCCGTGGGAATTCAGCTCCACTATCATCACAGCCTTCTACATACCCCTGCATGTGGATAAGACGCGCTTGTGGACCTGATGAATACACAGACACTGTCTCAGCATATATCTCACAAGTGAAATGATGATGTTGTCCCAAGGGTCAAAGTCAGGACTTTCCCCAACTCAAAGCCCTGGGTTAAAGGTAATGTCACCAAAGCACAAGCCTCTGTCTGAAGCTCTGGGGACCTGGAGGCTGGAGGAGATCCAGTAGGAGTCTAACTACCACAGCCCTGACCCCCAAACGCATGTGGGGCGGACTGCAACGCATCACAGACTACAAAGGGAGAAATAGCAGTGATGCTTATCCAGCTGCATTGCTCCCTGATGAGCTCCACACCGTCCATGCACAGTTTGAGGAAACCTAGACATCTCCTTCGGTGAGGGTTGCTAAGGACCAGGACCACTTCACTCTGTCCTTAAGAGAGCTTTTAAAAGAGTGAACCCTCGGAAGTCATCAGGGTCTCCCCAGGGGGGCGCTGACCAGCTAGCGGGGGTTTTTGGGCTCTATATTCAACCTCTCTGTTATTCCGTCAGCAGTCCCCACATGCTTCAAGTGGCCCACCATTGTCCCCGTACCAAAGACCTCTTCCACCGCCAGCCTGAAGTACTACCACCTTGTAGCACTGACTTCCGTCATCCTAAGGTGTCCTCCCTGTTCCACACGACTGTGTCGCCAACACACAGCTCCAACGTCATACTTACGTTTGCGGATGACACCAGCCACCAGGGTCTCATCTCCTACAACGATGAGACCCAATACAGAGAGGAGGTGATGACTGGGCTACATGGTGCCAGGAAAACAACCTCTCACTTAAAGTCTGCAAGACTAAAGAAATGATTGTGGACTTCAGGAAGCGGTAAAAGGGGGATCACACCCCAATACACATTGTTCCTTGTGGGGTTCATCAACGATGACCTCACCTGGTCCAGAAAAGCCTGGTGTGGTAGAAATTGCCCAAAAGCACCTATTTTTCCAGAGGAAGTATCGCCATGTCCGCAACAACTCTCACCAACTTTTGCAGGTGCAAAATTGAGAGCATCCTCTCAGGCTGCATTACTGCCTGGTACGGCATCTGCTCTGCCGCTGACCGCAAAGCCCTCCAGAGAGTAGTGAAGTCAGCGGAGCGCATCATCAGCTGCCATCTCCCTTCCATGCAAGGCATCTACCATACACGATGCCTTAGGAAAGCACGGAACATCATAAAAGACTACAGCCACCCAGGCTATGGTCTGTTCACACCGCTGCCGTCTGGTAGATGTTACCAGAGCATCAGGTCACGCACTTCCAGACTCACAAACTGTTTTTACCCCCAGACCATAAGGCTCCTCAACCAGTAAACATTGATCACATGAACACTTCATATGCTCTGGACACTTTCTACGTACATTCATTTACTTTAGAACATTTTAATGTATCTATTTTAGGGCACTACAACACTATTCGTACTGTCCATATTCATATTAATTTCTATATTTGAAATTGGTTCTAGTCACTGTTGTTATGTATTATGTATGTATTTTCTATTTTCTGTTATTATTCTTGCTTTATTTATATCTTAAATACTACGTAGATGTCTCGTGCAATGTTTTAAGAATGTCATTGTTTAGAATGACACATTTTATTTGGTGTACTTAACAAATACAAGACTTTGAATGATGTTAGTAATATTACCTGTAACAAACTGATGCTGGTAATATGACTTGTTACATTACTGATGCTGGTAATAGGACTTGTTACATTACTGAAGCTGGTAATATGACTTGTTACATTACTGATGCTGGTAATAGGACTTGTTACATTACTGAAGCTGGTAATAGGAATGTTACATTACTGATGCTGGTAATAGGACTTGAAAACTGCAGAGACAGAACAAAAATGTTATTCAAGAGCATGCATGGTCAACAAGATTGCTTTGAATAAGTCATTTAAAATCTACTCCCCCATGTAGAAGATTGGCCGAAATGACATTTTACAACCAGACAATTATTTTTTGAGATGCACTAAGGTCATAACTTCCTAGCTTCAGTTCCCATTCCTATTTCTACCCTTAGAATATACAATACTGTTGTTCTATAATATTTAAGCATCTATATTGAATATGCTTCATAGGCCAGATTCGCCGTCATTGGCTCCATGGCCCTGGAGACCCACTTCTTCAGGACGAGACCGAATAGAAAGTTCTGAATGTCTTTCCCAGAGCCAATACAATGGCATTATCAGGGAAGTGAGCCTGACAGAACCAGGATAGGGTGGGCCCATGACCTTGAGAAATCAACAGCCATCAAACACTGTAATGTTTATTTCACACACCATTTCATTCCAATGGATTTAAAACCCAGAACGATGGTCACAACAGTTATTGCCCTGACCAACCACCCAGGCATTCAGAACGTCACACCGTCAGTGCGGCGGTACTGTCAACCTGGGCGGGCTACGGTTAGGACGGGTTGGGAAGCGGGCTTCTTTAGTTTCTGCGGCAACAGATGCTACAGCAGCAGTCCAGAAAAGGAGTCAACAACCGTGTCATTGAGTCGAGTGATGTCTCCTGTGTTATTGAACAGAGCAGATGGGCTAGAGCAGGTAGGGAAAAGAGCATTAATAACCACACACACACACTCAAACAACATGACTTCTCCTATAGATTTTTCTCTCTTTTTCCTCTCCGTCATCCACACGCGCTATAAAACACAGCCTGCTGTCTCTCTTTCACAAACACCTTTCTGTGGGCGCATGACAGCTTGCTCCTCCCGTTAGTTTAAGATGCTCTGTGCTACTCCTAATATGCCCAAAGAGCATGCCGTCCTAATCTAATTACAGTGTCACTCAGCCGAGTGTTCATCCAAAAGGAAATTAGAAAAGCACCAAATCTACAAACAGGAAGAATCTTCTCACAGGGTACATGGCATATCTGCCTCTCCCCTCTCCTCCTCGTCTTCCCGCCCTCCTACCCGCGGCACTGTTTCTATTTTTTCTCCACGGCTTCACAGTCACCCCTGCCGAGATTCATTACCTGCTCTAATTAGAAAGGCAAATGAAATCAGCTCAATACATTATTAATGGAGTAGCGCCATTAGAATTCATTTGCGTTTTTTAGCAACAATATGATATTTTCGAACTGTTTTCATGGCTGATTAAAGGCGCCAAACAGATAAGAGCATGGCGGTGGAAGGGGCCGCCGGTCCAGACGGACGGGAGGACAGTTCGACAGGAGGTGGAGTGAGGGAGGAGGTGGAGAGAGAGACTTGGCTTTTCCACTCCAATAGACAGTAAAGCTGCATTGGCTGCTGTTACCTATGAACAGGTGTGCTGTGTGAGACCACTGTGACCCGAGCCTGACTACCCGCATGGACGCACCACCTGACCGAGCCACATCAGAGCTGACCAGGTGAACGCGGGCAGACGGAGAGGAAGGCATCAGTCCTGGTCGGCCCTGAGCGAGGCGGACAGCTCCTCTGACGGACCTAGCGGAGGCGGTTACAGCAGAGGAGGGGCGGGAAGCACAGCCCCACCAGACACTATGGCCACGGTGTGAAAGCGACCATGAATAAAAATGCACTTTGCCGGGAAGTAGTGCTCATAATTATTCGTTTTAAATCAGTTAAATCCTTTTCTCAAACATCCCCCAGGAGGCGTGGGGTTAAAAAATCCATTTGCGGGAAGTGTACCATGACAGCGAGCTTGTCTCCCTGGAGACAGGATATCACAGTAGGGAAGGAGGGTCTATCTCTCCGTGCTTGTGTGTGTGTGTATATATATATAAATATAGATCTGGTGTTTGGTTGTGGGGTTGAGTGTGTGTCTGCAAGTGTGTGTGTGTTTGTGGGGCATCTGTGTGTTTAAAAATTGGGGAGTCAGTGGAGCGCATGCGTTAAGCAAAAACACACACACACAAACACACAAGCCAAGTCGTACCCCTGCTTCGAAGATGAAGATATTTCCAGGGAGAAGTGTTCGACTGTTTCAAAGGTCAGGTATCAGGAGGTTCCGAGAAATACAAAGTTCAACCTGCTTTGTTTGACCTTTCAGGCACAACACAGACTGACCATAGAAATAAGCTGTATGTTATTAAATATGAAATACTCAAACACACACATCTTTATTCAGGCTGATGTACAGTACGCGTGTGGACATGTGTCTGTGATACTGATAGCATTGACATTTACAAGACAACAAAAACAGGTTTTGTTACTTTGGTGGATGAATGGAAAGATATAGAGAGAAACTGAAAAGAGAGAGAGAGAAATTACAGGTTCTGACTTTACCTTGATACCGTCCTTCCAGACATGTTCTGTCTGCAACTGTTCCGCTTCTCGGGCCAGCCTCTACAAAGGAAACACACAGGAAGCAGAGGTCAGGATCAAATGGCAGTAGAATGCTCTGCTGGGTCAGTGTTTATATGTTAATGTGTGTGAGTGTGTCTTAAGATGACCAGACCTCCCTGTTTCACAGGGGAAAGTTGCAATTTTGCCTGGCCCTGACTAAAGCTATCCCTGTTTTAAAAAGAAAGAAAAGGTAAATATCCAGAGAAATCGAAGCAGATGCTGTAAATAAACAATAAGACAGTTAGGTCCCATCACAATTCTTTGAGAAAATAAAAAATGATCAACGCCGAGATAAATGTAAAAAAACCAAAAACAATCCCACCACAAAAATAAATGACAAATATTAAAATGTACCAGAATAGCTGGTCACCTTAGTGTTTGTGGAAGAACGCCTTGCAGGGCCAATCTCCTCTCAAGGGAAAACACTGAGTGAGCTGACAGCTGTTCACAGACTGTATAATTCAAGAGGCAGTGACTGGTGCCAAACTCAGCATGCTCCTCAATGGGCTTACACATTTCTCCTAACTGTCAGGGGAGTTTGATTTTTGTAAGGCACAAGCTTAATGACTAAAATTTCAGACCATCCACTATGGCAAAAATGGTCCACACACATAGGCAAGCTCATGCTGTGTGTTTCAAATGGAAAATGGAACTGTGATTACAACCTTTTCTTTCCAAGGAGTATTCAGAGTCAGCGTTTGGATTAGAGAAGGTGATGCTTATTGAATAACGTAGAATGATTTAAGTATTCCCAGTGTTTCTATGTTGAAATGCAAGTATTTATGTGAACAGACACTTTTTTAATTTCGGGTGGAATATTGAGTGTGGGTATTTTGCATCTCTTTAAGCTTTAGACACACATTCAATTATAGCACACGTCAACAACATTCTTTGGGTACGAATTGAAACTTAGATTTTCAACGGACAAGTTTTCTAAACCAGATTTAGAATGAACTACACACGTACATCACAAAATATTTTTCAGGTTTTGTGATTACATTGGCAACTAGTTTATTACAACAATAAAGTTTATAATAGCAATAAAACCTCTGGGGTGTGTAGTATGGCCAACATACCTTGGCTAAAGGCGATATTCAATGCACACTGTCTTGGCCTTACTACACACCCCACGCTATGGCCACGCTATATTAGCCATATACCATACACCTCCTCAGAGCTTATTTCAAAATGATTCTATTGGTCTCATAATTAATTGCACAGGGAACATAACATGGAGTCAAGGCAATGTGAAGGCTTATGGGCGACCCAAAATATAAAGTCACCCAAAATAGTTAGACTCTAGAGGAGTGAATCTCTTTCCTGTGTTTCTACAGTACACCGTGCCCCTACTTTCATACTGTATCTAGGTTTCCTCTCTTCTGAAACTTCAATCACCAGCGCGCCTCTAGGGGGCGATCTGGTTCCCATCCCAGAATTACCCCCCAGCCAGCAACACGGTCCCTGGGCTCGAAAAGTACAAACCCTATTTAGACTCCCACTAAGAGGACTTTCATTTCTGGTACGACATCAAAGGAACCATATTCCCCAAGCACATGAGAAGAGGGGGGGGATTTCTGTGAAAAGACAGGAAAAGTCATCAACTCCTTACAGTCAGAAGTGTCCTATTTCTGTCTGAAGGTCCACCCCTTTACACTAAGACCCGCCCCCATGACTAAGACCCATCCACTCAGCTAGCCAGCCATAGCCAGTCCTACTCATAGCAAACACCATACCTGTTGAACTACTCCTAGTAGCCTATAGGTAGTAGTTAGACTGTCATCTGTTTATTATGTCACACAACCTGACGGAGAAACATAACAGCTGAATGTCAGACTAATTAGGTTTTTATGCAGTCCTGAGACTGGGTGTAGTAACATTTGATACATGAAGCCCCTGACTGAAGAAATAATTAAATTGAGACTTTAATTTTTCACTACCAATAAGATGGTGAACTACACAAACAGTTACATAGGCCTTGAGCAATAACCAAAACGCCACCAATTCGAGTCCCTTGAGCAAGACACTTAACCCTCCATTGCCTATAAGTTGCTCTGAATAAAATCAACTGCTAGATTTTATGATCTCCAAATTAATAATTAAAGTTAACTGTGTCAGTTGTGTCAGTGTGAGTATTAATTATAGTAAACTGTATCAATTGTGTAAGTGTGAGTATTAATTAAAGTAAACTGTATCAGTTGTGTCGGTTTGTGTATTTGCATACAAAGAACCAGCTAAAGACTATTCATAATCCACTAAGCATTTTCAATTTGGGACAAACAGTGCAAGGCTGGTTAAACAGTTAACTCCAGATTCTACTCCTCAATCAATTCCAGTGAGAATTAAAAATAATGTTTGAAGGATTCACATTTTCTACTCTACGTCAGCCATTACATATCATGAAACTTCATGAATGAATTACTATGTGTCTATGTAGTCGTTGTGAAGATATAAAGCCTTCATGAGTTTTTTTCTAATGTAACGTTTGACCTTTCACCACTGGCTGTCCAGTAATGCCAAACAATGGTCTTCTATCAATGTGTTTGTCTACCTGTAACGTCCCTTGAAGGACACAACGATAATACCATAGGAGGAAAGGTCATGATAAATGAGGAAATACAATTTGAGTGTCCATGGCCACAACATTGCCTATGATGAATGGTTCTTTTCTTGTTTTCTGCTCTTCCGTCCTGATGAGCTGTGTTCTGTCCATCGCTTGCTCCTAAATCATTCATTCAGTGGTCAATGTGTCCATAGAAAAATCTACCTCATCTCTCACAAAATGTTTCTTTTTCTTTTCTCATCAGTCTGGCACACACTGTCTTTATATCAGCAGAGTTCCACATTCTTCAACTCAGTGGAGTTCCTCTGTTTTAATCTAAGTAATGTTCCTCTGTTTTCATCTCTGTAGAAATCCTCTGTCTTCATCTTAGAATCGTTCCCCTGTCTTCATCTTAGTAGAGATCTCGGATTTCATTTTAAAACTGTTCCTCTGTCTTCATCTTATTACTGTTCCTCTGTCTTAATCTTAGTAGAGGTCCTCTTTCTTCATCTTAGTAGAGTTCCACTGTCTTCATTTTAGAACTGTTCCTCTGTATTAATCTTAGTCATGTTCTTCTGCCTTAATCTCAGTAGTGTTCCTCTGTCTTCAATTTAGCACTGTTCCTCTATATTTCTTAGATGGCAGCTTATAGCTGTCCCTCCCTGCACCAAAGCAGTCATGCGTCTTCATGTGTCTTTCCTTCCAGTGTGTTGGCCCAGACAGATGAGACACAAACAGGCCATGAATCAGACTGAGGGAAGTGGGGGAGGAGGGATGTGGATACATCATCTATGCTGGTGGCTGGAGCCAAGCCGCTTAGTGCAACTGGGTGAGCGTTGTGAGATCAGCAAGGCACAGCAGAGATAAGCCAAGCGACCATTCCGAGGCAAAGACACGGACACTCTCTAACTACTATGTACACTGTACAGTCCAACCCATCCAAAATCAGTGTTTTACCGTCTGTGACACAATCTAAACCACAATAGGATGAGCCGACTCCCAGAAGGCTTTGCGTCTGACAAGGTCGAGATTTTACGGCTATACCATTCAAAGGTTTGGGGTCAATTAGAAATGTCATTGTTTTTTTATTTAATCAGAAATACAGCAAAGATGTTGCATGAATATTGTAGCTGGAAACCACTGTTTTTCAGGGAAAATCTACATAGGCTTACAGAGGCCCATTATCAGCAAACATCAGTCCTGTGTTCAAATGGTACGTTGTGTTTGCTAATCCAAGTTTATCATTTTAAAAGCTAATTGATCATTAGAAAACACTTGCAATTATGTTAGCACAGCTGAAAACTGTTGTGTTAATTAAAGAAGCAATAAACTGGCCTTATTTGAGCTACTTGAGTACATAGAGCATCAGCAATTCTGTGTTTGATTACAGGCTCAAAATGCACAACAAGGAACTTTCTTCTGATACTGGTTAGTCTATTCTTGATCTGATTTAAGGCTATTGCTTGTGAGAAATTGACAAGCAACTGAAGATCTCGTCCATGCTGGTATTACCTCCTTCAAAAAACAACGCAAACTGTCTCTAACCAGACTAGGCAGAGAAGAGGGCCCCAGTGCTAAGCTAAGCAAGAGGACAAATTCATTCGATTGTTTAGTTTGAGAAACAAATGCCGCACAGGTTCTCAACTGGCAGCTTCATTAAGTTGTACTTGCAAAAAAAAGGTTCAACATTAATAGGGAAGAGGTGACTCTGGCATGCGGGCCCTCTAGGAAGTGTTGCAAAGAAAAAGACCCATCTCAGACTGGCCAATAAAAATAATAGATTAAGGTGGACAGAGGAAGATTTGAAAAAAGTTTAATGGACAGTTGAATCAGTTTTAGGTGTTCGGATCACAAAGAAGAACAATCTTCAGAAGCAGACCAAATAAAAAGATGCTGGAAGAGAGCTTGAGGCTATCTGCCAAGCGTGGCGGGGGGCAATGCGATGGTTTCAGGGAGCTTTGGTGGTGGTAAAGTGGGAGATTTGTACAGGGTGTAAGGGATCCTGAAGAAGGGTTAGCATTTTGCAATGCCATGCCATTCCCTGTGGACGGCACTTGACTAAAGCCAATTTCTGCCTACAACAGGAAAAATGAATGAACTATTCAGGGAAGATACAGTCAGTTGTTATTGTGTGGCCAGTACAGTCATCGGATCTCAACCCTATTGAGCTGTTGTGGGAGCAGCTTGACAGTATGGTATGTAAGAATTGCCAGTCAAGCCAATCCAACTTGTGGGAGGTGCTTTCAAAGCATCTCTTCAGATTACCTCAAAAAATAAAACAATTATAATGCCAAAGGTTAGCAAGGCTGTAACTGCTGCCAATGGAGGATTCTTTGATTAACGCATTGTTTGTAATGGCTCGTCAATGGCTATATTTCCTATTCATTATAATTTCAGTTTTCTTTCAAGGAAAACAAGGAAATTCCTAAGTGAACCCAAAATATGTCAACCTGTAAGTGCACAGTGTATATGACCGACTAGCTGACAGTAGTTACTTACTACGGAAGTGGCCTGACATGATTCTGCCGGATGGCTCATCAGTGGCCCTAGCTTGGTCCCTGTCTGTGATGTTCATGGGAGCCTGGCTTGTACAAAGGGATAGTCTCTCTCTCTCAATCACTTGTCAAAAGAAACAGCTAAGGCAAAGCACAGCATGAGGCGATTAGCATCTTTAATATTCACGACTGCTCTGTTTGCTGGGTTCCGAAGGGGAGCGAGCGGTTTAATCACTCAAAGTCATGTTATTTTTAGAGGAGTGACAGCACACCGGGGACCATCCGTGTCACGCTGCATCGAGCTACACAAACGGCACGCCTCGCCGTCTCACCCGGCGCCACGGCCAGCGGTTCGTCTGATTGCTGCCGTTGAGCCAGGGTCCTCGAGTCCAAACCTCCAGCCAGCCACCCAGCTGGCCCGCGAGGCGTTAGGTGCACTCAGCCCGACGCGCTGTCGTCTGGGTTGATCACGAGTGCTCTCGAGAAACGCCGGCGCGTAATGTGTGTGAACGCGGGGCCACTCGACAAAACAACCGACGCTTGAGGCCTAGCTGTGATTGCAGCGGCGGTAAACTGAGGCCCTCAACACCTTGTGATTGACCTCTCAACACCGTGTCCGGGTGACACACATCGGACAGCATTGACGCCAGGCCCCTGAACACAGGCTTGACGTCTTGCGGGGCTTTAGTAACTTGCCCACCGTTAGGCGAGCCCCAAAAGAAAGTCGATTTGCCTCCTGGCCTTTGACGCTGTTTAATAGGCTTTCACAGGCTGCCTTCACATAAGGCTAAATGGGTTGGTCAGCCGCATGTCACACATGACTCACAGGTGCGTTGCGTAAACGCGTTTGCCAAATAAAACATGTAATTATTATTATGATAATAAAGTATAACTACCAATAATATGGTGCCTGTGTGTCATATTACCCAGCATCCATAAGGGGAGCTCCAGGGATTGGCTCGGACCGGCCCTGTGGTTCTCAGTAGCAGCCAGTAGAGTCTACAAACCAGACTGAACGCCCCCACTTTGACAGAGAAGGAGTCTAAGCTCTTTATTCTGTCTGGCTCTCCACTGGCACTTGGCTGGGATTAGGGCCAATCATAGAAATCACCGAGTCAGAACCCAGCACCACAATGACAGATGGAGGGACAGTCGGCACCAGAATTTAAAACATCTCCAACCAACACTTTCACTCTCTGTACCCCTCCACCCTCCCTCCCTCCCTACCTCCGTCCATCTATCTCTTTCACTAGCTTAGCTGGTTTCCATTTCTCCGCATCGGTCTTAAATCACTTTCCACCTATCAGCAAGCGTTCTATCTTCTGCCTCCTTCAACGCCTTTCATTGCCCAAATCTAACAGCCAGACCTCGGGCCACGTGACATGGCTTCATAAACAAACAACAATAAAAACGACTGTCAATCCATAAACCAATCAGGAATTACTCCCTGAGAAGAACATAAACACATGTGAATAAAAGTTCCATCAATTTGTACTGTCCACCCTTAAAACGGGCACTAGTAGGAATGGACCCCATGTGTTGGCACACTCTTACGCGTGTTCCCATAGCCAGGCTAAACCCCATAATTAGAGGGCATCCGATGTGAAGTATGTCGTCATTGTGCTGAGCGGCCAGCGATAACATGGCCGTGCTGTTCTCTCCTCGTTGGGACGCAAACAAAAGGAAAGTCCATAATGAGAGGAAATAATGACCCTTAATCTAAGGTCCCCGGCTGTCGTCCCAAAGGCAACTGGGCATTGTAGTTCTTTGGAGCTGGCTCTGTAGGCTGGCAGAAAGACCATGCGGCTGTGGGTGGGAGACCCCATCTTTGTTTGGTGGTCCTAGGAGGCCTTTGGCGGGTCCGTTCTGAAGAGACTGTGCGTAGTGGTATTGTAGCCCGGAGATAATCTCCGGTCTTTGTTTCCATCTAATCCCTCCCTCAACCACAGCGATGGTAACACTTTCTCTTGTACTTGGCACTCTTAGTCGTTACATGCTCATGCCCTCTACGGCTCGCTCAATGCCATTTCCACCGAGACCTTATAAAGTAACGGACCGAGCAGTATGTTGCCATTCATCCCCCGCGGAACCGGGAAAGCAAAAGCGCTCCGAAGCCGAACATCAGATTAGCAGTTCACAGGTGTCCATGTACTCCCGTTTCAGCTTTCCATTCTTGAACAGCAGCTTTGGCGCAGAACAACAACAGCAGCTTTCTATTTTGGTGTCTTGAAATGTCAGCTTACACATTCGAATACTAGCTAGCTTTCGAGCTAGCTTTATGAGAACGGACAGGTTTTACAACAGCGGATTCCTACAGTAGGATGCAAGCTCTCTACACAAGAGCACCATTGCAAGCTTTAGGCACCTAGAACACTATCTTGTAATGCAGCACTCATTTAGAATAACTAGCTAAATAGGATCACAGCTGGTTTTAAATAATCTCGGTTAGCGGCTATCTGCAGCAGAGAAAATCGAGGCCGACGGTTGGAACCATTTTATCTGAATGCGACAATATATCTGTGATGGAACGAATGCAGTTGCCTGGCTGGAATGACCAGTCTCAAACTATCATGACAAACATTCTGATAAGATACTTTATCCAACCCAGTGGCTGTACCACAGAGGGGCAATCTGGCCTTGTGCAAAGCAGCTGGGATTTACACATCACATTCTTCCTCCAGGATGAATCCATCAACTTTAGCTGGTCCAATACACATACAGTACGTAATTCAGTTCTCCAAATAGGCCTCTTAAAAGCTGTCGGCTATGTATCCAAACACAGAATTTCCTTCCAGGCCAGAGGCGCTATTAGGAGATGTAGTATTTTTCCATGTGAGACGTAGTTCCACAAGAACACACAATTTCCTAATTTAGCCTTAAGCTTGGGTCACAAAATTTTACAAAGTCCTTCAAGATCAGATCATTGTGATCCTAGTCAATCAATTGTCTGCAGATATATTTAAATGTAGGACTGGACTGTATAGGTCAGCTTGATGGTACAAAACAGATGTACATATTCTTTTTAAATCCATAAATTCCATAATACTCCTGCCTTAATAATGAAACAAAAGTGTTTCATTGCATTCATTCATGAGAAAGGATTTTAGGTGCAACGAAAGCTCTTCGGTGCACCCAATTCTACAATTGTGAATTTCTATTGGTCAACAGCTGTTGTGAAATGGAAGAGCCGCACCCTCCCTCGCCCCAATCAGAACCACTAAATAAGTCTTAAGACAGGTTAGGACTACAGCAAGCAAAATCCCTCTGTCGTTAATACAATTCAACATTTCAACTGTTCAAGCAGAAAAACACTGAATAGAGTAGGGAATCATTATAACCTCAAGAAACACAGAGAAATTGAATATCCATTGAAGTCCATTTCTAAGCAAGCTTTATCAGGTATGATTGGGGTGAGCTGGTTTGAATGTGAACTGTTTTTGCTGCAATTCATCAAGCTTTCACATTGATACATACACATTGAGGGGTCTAGACCGGTATAAGACAAGGCATTGTCTTTAATATTATCAGATGAAATGGTAATGGAGGAGTAAAACAATTAGCTGATTCATAAACGTATGCCAAAAGATTCATATAGGTAGGCTCTATGAGTAGGCCATATGATTCAAACAGCTAGAACACAAGATTCATACAGGTAGGACATATGGTTAAACAAGGTAGGAAATATTGTTAAAATAGGAAAGACTCACACCAGTAGGTCATACGATTCACACTGGTAGGCCATAATGCACTGGTGTAGAATACAGGCAATACACAAAAGCATAACTCTACATTTTATGGATGTCTACAATGATGTATGTCACTCATTTCTGAATTATTGGTGCCTGACTGATTGTGATTGTCAATGAGTATTAACAATTTCTACATGTGTAACGGTGTAATGGTTGAATTAGTGTTTCCTAAACTGCTTATCAATCATTTGTTGAAGTCCTAGACAGCCAGTGATAAATGCGCAAATGCTAGGCATTTAGCCCATATACAAGTGTGAAGTGGTAGTCTACCATCCAAAAACTTAGAGTGAACTGATTTTTATTGATCAATCTTGTGCTGATTCATGATTTTGTGGCACTTGTTTAACGGATGTTGAAATTCTTTGAGGTATAAAAGTTTGTCCCAAAAACATGAATAATTATTAATCCAAAAACTTGGATTAGCAAACACAACGTGCCATTTGATGGTTGCAGATAATGGGCCTCTGGAGTTAAGAAACATTTCCAATTATAATAGTCATTCACAACATTAACAATGTCTACATTGTCTATTGATAAATATTTATTCATGATCAATTTGATTTATTATTTCCCATAGTGCTTTAGGGGCTATACGGGGCTATACGTCTTTTTTTGCAAGCAGCATATCTTTGGTTTTAAAGCAAGTCCCCCTAACAGTCCACAAACCAGTCCCCCAATCAGTTAACCAAACCGTCCCCCAATCAGTCCATCTAGAGCTCTTCTTCAGAAAATCGAGTAAGTCATTAAGATTCCACGTCAATTCTATAAATATTCAGGGAATATTTCAGTTATTAGAACAACTAGAAATGTGACATACTTCATTCTTCAGTGTTTTATGTAAAGGCAAAACCAAATCACATGCAAAGTAAAATCAGGACGGCACACTCAAACACACATTATTGTATAGGAACCAATCCCCAAGGGTGAGAGGGCTCAACCCTATGTCAGTCAGTCTCACCTCAACACCATGTCAGTGTCACCTCAGTGCAAGGTAGCTGGGTGGGCTCTGAAACACTCCTCTATTTGGCAGGATAGTAGACATAGCTGACATGCCCAAACTTCCAACCCAGGGCCTAGATGCTTGTCACTGGCATCACTGTGAGAAAGCCCAAGGGCATCATTTTAAAACCACATTTGTTGTTGTTCCACCGGCCCAGCAGGTTGACGTGTGGGTATCAACCTTGCAGGCGACGGAGACGCACACAGAGAAAGAGACAGAGAATGAAAGAGAGAAAGAAAAAACAATACATGCTGGTGCTCTGGTGCATGTCTGGTGAAAAGCCTCTGACAACAAGAGTACATAAGGCCGCTCTTTTAGCCAGTTCTACAGGTGTTAAGAAATCTGCTGACTAACTAGTGGACCTGCTGGCTTTGTTGGTCGCTGGTAACCGCATTAATAGAAATATACTATCTGCTGTCATCACACATCTTGCTGTCATCTACAATTTGTATAGTTGTTCAATACATCTTTAAAATATAGGAAATATTTTTCACATTTTGTTTTGCGTTCACCCTGAAATATTCATTTAATTCGAATCTGTCTTTTTTCAACTGACATAACAGATTTATAGTTACCTATTCCATATGTTGGTTCAGAGGAAACCATGCGTTTAGAAGGAACGCTACATTAAAAAGGAATTAGTGCCAAAATAAGTGAACCACAAGTTGCATTGGATAAATATGTAGGGAAGTCGAATCAGGAAGATAAATAATTGGGTACTCAATGATCCAATCAAAAGAGGGATCTTTAGGCAAGACAAGATTCTGGTCAATCAGAGACCAGATTGGCGTTACCCGTACAGGTGAATGCTGAGAGGAAATAAAAAAGAGGAAGAGGGTAGTGACAGCACATTAGTCTAGGAAAGGCTATACGTCTTAAAAATATTTTAGCTCCATCAGTCCACTGTGAGACAAAATCCCTTCACAAATGGAGAGCACTGAAGACGACGGCAACTTGGACTAGAAGTGGATGGCCTTCCAAAATATCCCCAAGAGCCACAACAAACATATTAAATCAGGTAAATGTCAACCCAAACATAACATCTAAAGAATTGAAGACCTCCCTTGCAAAAATATGAACACTTATTAACACTTCGAAATGGCAATTCATTTGAAGGCTAAAAGAAAGAAGCCTCTGCTGCCCAAAAAACAAATTGCCCATTTGAATTTTTCCAGACACCACTTGGACAAACTCAAAGTTTTCAGGAAGTCCATTCAATGGACAGATAAGTCAAACATTGACCTTTTTGATCACGATCCAAATTGCTGTGAAACCCAACACTAGAACCGTATACTAACAGTCCAACATAGTTGTGGAAATGTCAAGATTTAGGGCTGATTTCCTTTTCTCGGCAGGGAAGCATGAATTTCGAGGTACACCAGGAGATTCTTTTTTGGGGCATTTTATTGTTTTTGTAGATAGAGGAGAGACAGTGGGAAAGCCAGAACGATTCTTGAACAGAACATCAGGCCATCAATCAAGGAGCTAAAGCTGGGTCTTCCATCAAGGCAACAACCCAAAGCATTCAAGCAAATCTACCAAAGAACAGCTTAGTAGAAAGAAGACTAGTGTTTTAGATTGGCCAAATCCTGACCGTAATCCAATCGAGATGCTGTGGCAGGACTCGAAGCAGCCTGAACCCTCTCAAAACTCACTTAATTGGCTGAGTTCTGTAAGGAGTGGGCAACAATACAACCAAAAAGAGACTGCCAGAGACTGATTAGTGGCTATAGGAAACATTTTTTCCAAGTTAATGCTGCAAATTAAGGTGCCCTAAGCTATTTAAGGGTCTACAATATTTTGAAATATTGTAGTTTTTGTTGTATTAACCACTTTTCTAAAAGATACTATGAAAAATGTATCACCTGTTTTTGTTTGTGTCCTATATTTGTAATGTATTTCATAATTGGGGTTTAGATTTTATAGGATTTTTAGTTTATATATTTTTCATACAAAGATGATAGAATAAAGTGTTATATAGTGTTAAAGCAGCACTCTAATATTCTTACAGTAGTATAGTAATCGTATTGTAGTTTTCGGCCGTATTCATAAAGTGGGTACCACTTCGCTTTGTCAATATTTGTATTCAATTTCATGCCATTGAAGTATTTTGAATAAAAATCAGAATAAAGGCAGAGAGAGGGGCGAACCATGCAAAACGAGAAAGAGAGAGGGGGTGAGTGTGAGAGACAGGGAAAGACAGGGGTGACAGCAGAACAGAAGAGTGAGGCCTCCTTGATCAACTCTGCTCCTAGCATCGGCAGCGACGCAAACAAACAGACGCAGCAACACAACCTGATGGCAACGGAAATACAGAGCAGGAACACAGGCTGACATTTCGTTGCATGTTCTAATTCTCTATATTAAACTGACAGAGAAACACACTCACAAACACACGCTGCCAGATCACACAGCCTTTATCCATGCAAACAAATGCACATACACACCCATCCACAAACAATGGAACACAACCCGTATTTAAATTGTGTTGCCCTACTTACTATATATCGAACACAGTAATTATTGTATTATCTACAGTCATTACGTTATAGTGTTACCAGATGGTAATATAGTTGTTGCAGAATTAGTTATTACACAAGCGGAACAAGGAATGTGAATTCACACACTGAATGAAAACAAACGTTTACCTAGTGATCCTATTAAAAACGCTCTGGTTCCACTGAGTAACAAACGTATGCTTCTTAACGCCTTGGAATTGACCTGTAAAATACTGTGTTAATTACCTGTAAAATGTGACCTTGTCACATGTAACTACAGGGATCCACTACTGTTGAATCCACATATCAGGGTTAAATAGGCTACGACCTGGTAACCACGGCTGTAATAAGGAAAACCCCATCATTAACAAACAGCCATTTTAGTATATTTCGAAAGTACCTATAATCTACCTGCCCAGGAGCAATTTATTTGTGACATGCTACTGAAAAAAAGCAATAACACCCTTTATTTTCTGGCCCTTTTCCAACAATGAGAAAGTAAGCAAGTAAGAGAACGAGATACAAATGTGCATACAAAAAGTAAAACACAGAACTATAAATAACAACAACAGTAAAAACAGGAAGTCCAAAAACTGAGTTGATTTATAGGAGTATGAGGTACAAAATAAACAGGAAGCCCCAGTACTGAGTTGATATACAGGAGCATTAGGTACAAAATAAACAGGAAGTTCCAGTACTGAGTTGATATACAGGAGCATTAGGTACAAAATAAACAGGAAGTCCCAGTACTGAGTTGATATACAGGAGCATTAGGTACAATATAAACAGGAATTCCCAGTACTGAGTTGATAAACAGGAGTATTAGGCACAATATAAACAGGAAGTCCCAGTACTGAGTTGATATACAGGAGTATGAGGTAGTTGGGATTAATATACATATTATGTATATATATATGTGGAGCAAAGTTGACTAAACAACAGAATAGATAATGAACAGTAGCAGCAATGTATTTGGTGTTTGTGTGTTTGATCCAGTGTAGGTCCAGGGAGTGAGGGTATGTATAAAGTCACTTCCAAATGTATAAAGCAAATAGGGGATACTGTGGATAGTCCAAGAGGCCACTGAGTGATCATCAGTCATGTATTACTGTCTTTCAGCTTGGGGGTAAAAGCGGCACCATGTGCTGTGGAAAGTTCCAGAGCCATCCGCTGACACTGCCTGGCGTAAAGGTCCTGGATGACTAGGAGCTTGGCCCTGTTAATAGTCTACTAACCCTGAAGAGCCTTGCGCTCAAAGGTGGTGTAGTTGCCAATCCATGCAAGGATGCATTCAGTGAAAATGCTCTCAGTGATGCAGCTGTAGGACTTTCTGAGGATCTGAGGGGGCCATGACAAATCCTTTCAGCCGCTTGAGGGGGAAGAGAATCTGACGTGCTCCCTTCACAGCTCTGTGTTTGCCGACCATGTTGAGTTCCTAGTCATGTGCCCCCCCCCCCCCACCTGCTCCACTTCCTGCCCAGTGCATGCCAGCCGGAGCGGGTTGGTCCCAGCACTTACAGTATCCACCATCAACTCCTTCATATCGCTGGCGTCGAGCGAGAGATATCGTCGCGCCAGGTCTGACCTCCTCAACGCAGGCTGCCTCATCGTCATCGGTGACCAGGCCTACCACAGCCGTGTGGTCGGTAAACGTGGATGGGGTCAAGGGAGGCCAAGCACAAGCCGTGGGCGAACAAGGAACCCCCGGAGGGGACTAAGCACGCGCCTTCATGGGGCCCACGTATTCAGGGTTAGCACGGCGGATGTCGGCTCTCACCACGGGTGGGCGGCCAGGGAAGTCTAGCACCCAAGTGCTGAGGGAGGCGTTCGGTCCCGGGCTCCAGGGTGCAGCGATAAACTTGTAAGGCATTATGCTGTTGAAGCTCTAAGCACTCACAAATAGGAAGTTCTCATGTCCAGGTGGGAGAGGGGCAGAGTGGAGTGCAACAGAGGTTGCTTCCTCTGCGGATCCGTCGAGGCGGTATGCAAATTGGAGTGGGCCCAGTTTGTCCCATATGACGGAGTAGATGGATCTATGTATTTCAGATGTACTCATCCAGCAGAAAGCAGCTTAATATAAATTGTGACTTTGAAAAATGTTTCGTCACTGCATGAAATGTTTTTCACAAGAGTGGAACCTGAATCCCCTTGGAGCCAGGTCCTTGGCCATTTTCAGAATACCACTGACCCCAAACTTTTCTCACATACCATTTCAGGAAATATATTTTCAAACCATTCTGATTGGTTTCATCAGACTCATTTAAATATGAATACAATGTTGTAACACAGGGTTGAAACATAAGCGTTTCCCGATTTGTCATGAATACCCCAGTACCAGAACATCTGGTACTTAGATATAGATGCCAGTTCCAAAGAGGAGCTGGAGTGATATAGAGCAGCATTGAGGAAAAATGCTTTTAATGACGACAATTGGCTACTATTATGAACTTTGTGTGTTAAGCTTTCTGGCGCCCAGAGCTGATGAGGAATCACCCAAGTGGGTGCCACACCACTCCAGAGGCTATAAGACTCAGACTGTTTTCTCAGACTTGCCCCCTACAGCTGACTCAATCACAATATACTATTCTCACACCACAACTTTCCGCTCAAGCCTCGACCCTCTCGTCCTCAGAGGAGGCAGTGTCCCAAAACTTTTCAGTGAATTATTGATATAAAACATTAAACAGTAAAACACTGGAAAAAAAATATTAAAACATTTAGATAGCACTTTTTCACCATTTCAAACCTTGCAACATTGTGAAATGACAGATCAGTGTGATGTCACTTCCTGGTGGCAGCCCAGCATTATCCAGGTCTTCTAAATATGTTTTCATTTCATTTCAATGTGCACAAGTCTGTCCCTAACATCCAAACTCTAACAATTCAGGATGGTAGCATTCTACATTCTAAATGCTGGCTATCATATATCAACCTGTTTTGGTACATTTTACTAAGCAGTTAGTATTCTTTACAATTGGGGTCTGAAATGGGGGATTTATTTCTAATACTGGCATGGGTTTTACATGAAAAGATGCTGCTTGCCCCTGGGTCCTTATTATAGCCCTCATATGTAACTACATTGTTATTACATAACACTTGATTTGATGTAGCCTTTGAGAATCACAATCACCTTTAAAAATATAAGGGGAATTTGACATGGTTCAATGACTGCCAGTGTCGTGGAAAATACTTTGGTTCCCGACTCAAAAAGATGCAAGAACTTCGGAGGTTATGGAATCAAATAGACTTTAATAAACGTCATCATAAAGCCGGGAAGTTTCTGCAGAAAACACCAATGTACAACTTCCCAACACAAACATTTATACCATGTCCTGTCTCATTCAACAGACCCTCCCACTCATGACAGCTATAGGCGGCCCTTCCTCCTGAGGTTACTGATTATCTCTACCCCCCCCCCCCCCCCCCCCCCCCCC